>JAQJVL010000953.1:0-307735 GCA_035578905.1 Stictocephala bisonia | reverse complement strand
GGCTATGTCCTAATATACTAAACATTTTACAATCTTTGAAACATGCAAGAGGTAACACTTAGCAATACTTGGCTGGCTCTTCCTTGTGGAAGTATAGCTAAAGTAAGCTTCCATCTGTACACTACAAATGAAAAAGTTGGTCAGCCTTGTTTGCCCAATTCAGTGTTTAAGTTTTGCAGTGATGAAAAGGATCTTTCAAATGTATCAATATCAGAGCGAAATTACTAAAGGCCATAATTAAACATGTTAAAAAATGGAGTAGATAGACTCTTTTATTTAAAATATATTAATTTACATTTACTTGATCTACCTAAAATACAATTCAAATCATTGTAGCCATCTAAGCTATTTAGCAGAGAGGCATAAAAAGCTCCTTCTGGAAAATTTCAATTGTTAACTCTTGTTCAATGAATTGAAATATATGTTAATTGCTTCAAAAAGATGGATTAATGAATGCAATTGCAATTAATTATCAATGAAAATGTTCTGATAAACGAATAAACAACTTTTAAGGCTGTCAATTGCTAATAAGGATAAAATACTAATGTATATATTTTGTAACGAGCATCTTTTTAATAGTAAGTAATAAATTTACTCCGAACAATTATACAACACGATTATACTACAAATTATGGAATGTTCACTAACCACCATTACAATTTGTGTGGTTAGCGGAACATGGTAAAGTCCGGTCTTCACTGATAAGCCACATATGTGCAACTTACCGTGACAATTATGCCTTATAGTTTATATATTATTCTACCTTACCTAACAATATAAAACTAGTTTATTTACATGACAAATTATTTATATAGTTCTCTTAGACAAGGAAAGTTGTAATAATTATTAACAAAAAAAGCATTTAATTTTAAAACCAGTTAACAAAAATAATTATTTTTCAGAATTACTTTAAATTATTAAATAAAAAATAAGTACATACTCTTATATAATATTGGAAACTTTTACACAAAAAGAATAATTGAAAAGTACAATAAAAACCACAAGATGTAATCAAACTTTGTTTACATCATACAAAATGCAGCCATAAATAGTAAGTTGTACGGAATAACATTTTGCTTTAGATAAAACTAGAACATGTTTAATTAAGTACTAAGTAACTTAGGATTAAATTAATTGATATTTTGTTTAGGAATGCTATGTCCTCAAAACACATATCTAAAATGTTACAAGTTTTTTTGGACTTGTAATTGATTTTAGTGTACTTGGTATTTGATTAAACAAATGTAAGCAAGATAAACGAAAGATTAACTAGAAGAAATTTAACTAACTTAAGGTTTTTGAATAATTCTCCTTCCAACACTTCTTGTGGCTTGGGCCCGTAGCTTCTGCAGTAAGTCTCAGTTTCCCCTTCTGATAAAGAAAAGCTGTAAACGTTTAAGACCAACAGAGATCCGTAGAAAAATGTGTGCACTTTTTCACAGATCTACGATGAATAAAACTGAATCTCAAAGAGGTAAAAAAATAATATTCAAGTAGATGGTTACATTTGCACCCTAAATAAGATCATCTAGCTATTCCATCTTACAATAAATTAGCCAATTGCTACATCACTCTTAAAGTAGATAATGTAGTTGTAAGTAATCCTGATGCCATAAGTAATATTTTTAATGATTTTTTCTCCAATCTTCCACATTGTAACCCTTTTGTTGATAGTAGTAGTTTCTCTTGTAATAGTGTGAGTCAAACAACTTTTGAACTTAATAGATTTCCACCCATTGATAGAAAAGCACTTGTTAAAGTAATAACTTCATTACCAAATAAAAAGTCTACCGGCTATGACGGTATCTCAATGGAAATAGTTAAAACGTGTTATCCAGAGTTGATAGATCCTTTACTTTTTCTGATAAACAATTCAATAGAAAAAGGTGAATTCCCAGAAGCAGCTAAAATGGCTCTGATCAAGCCAATTTTCAAAAAAGAAGATCCCCATTCGCCTGAGTACTACCGCCCTATCTCACTCCTCCCATCAATATCAAAGATCTTGGAGAAAGTCGTATGTGACTCACTGGTCGATTATCTGGGGGTTCACTCAATCCTTTTCAAAAATCAATTTGGTTACCAGAAGCATAAGTCCACCAAACTGGCATTGGTCAAATTCATTAATTCATGCATCGACGCCCTTGACGGTGGCGAGACGGCCATGGGCTGTTTCATCGACCTGTCCAGGGTGTTCGATTGCGTCTCTCATCAGATTCTTCTGAAAAAGTTAGCTGCCATAGGTATCAAAGGGACAGCACTTAGCTGGATTAGCTCATATCTTTCTAATAGACTTCACAAAACCAAAATAGACTTCATTGATAAAAACGGCATAAAGAAAACTTCTTACTCAAATCCAAAGGTAGCTTCATTTGGCATTCCACAAGGGTCAATATTAGGGCCAATCTTGTTTCTCCTTTATATTAACGACATTTCAAACTTCTTACCTGGTAACCTTTTTTCAATTTTTGCAGATGATACCTCAATCTTAAATTCCCACAGAAATCTCAATGTTCTAGAACAGGAAACTTTCTTCAATCTGAATATCCTTTCACAGTATTTTTCAGGCATTAATCTTCATATAAATTCCAAAAAAAACACAATAGATACATTTCATGACTGATCAGAAAAGAAACCGTCTTGTCAAAACAGGAACCATCCTTCCGTCTGTAGTACTTGACGAAACGATCATTGAAGAAACCCAGTATGTCGATTATTTGGGAGTGAGATTGGACGGTGGTCTCAGGTAGAATGAACATATCGATAAACTTGCTAAACAGCTAGCTACATACATTTTTGTTCTGAAAAATATATCCTCGTTAAAAAAAAATATCACTGTCTAAACTGGTGTACTTTGACTTGATCGAGAGTCTGGTTAGGTACTCAATCATCCTTTGGGGTTCCTCTAGTATTAGTAATTTAAATAGGATTTTTGTCCTTCAGAAAAGAGCAATTAGATGTATGTTGAAACTTAGACCTAGTGACTCATGTTTTGAGCATTTCAGAGAACTGCAAATTTTAACTGTACCTAGCATTTATATGTTTGAAACAATAGTCTATATAAAAGAACACAAACAAATTACTGCTCATCAGCATTCTTACAATAGCAGAAATCATAATTTTAATCCTCCTGTATAGCATAATCTTAAGCTCTTTGAAAGAAAGCCGGATTACATGGGTCTCAAGCTACTTAAACAACTTCCTCCCAACATAGCCCAGATTAATAATATAAAAAAGTTTAAATATGAGCTCAAAAAATATCTTGTAGACCAGTGTTTCTATCAGATTCCACCTTCCTAACCTGACTCTCATTCATTTACAACCAACCCTACCCCCTCCTGATTATCTCTGCCATGAAGACAAGCATCAAGAAGATGTGCCTAATATGAGAAGAGTAAAAAATAAAGAATGACTGGTCCTATGCCAAGTGGTCAATCAGGACGACGTGGGATATGTATGTATGCTATATTTCAAGGTGTACAGCTGTATAATCTAACAGGGTGGCTACTCACCGGGAATTTCGGGAAAACCGGGAATTATGCTTGAATTTTACGGCGCCTTGAAAAAACCTGGAAATATGCTTGAATTTCGGTAACCATCGGGAATTCTCGTCGAGCGAGACGAGAGTAATCCGGTGACGTCAGGAAAGTTCGGACTTCAGGGCTCCAGTTAAACTCAAGTGATAAGTTCGTGAAACATCGTCATTCTTCGTATGATAAGACACGAGTCGACTCGGCACATTTATTTATTTATTTATTTATTTATACATTCCAACGGCAATGCCATTTTAAAAATACAATGATTTGATGACATGCGAATAATTGGTACAAACATGCATGGATACAAAGAGACAAAATTGCATGCTTAAGATAACTACACACAATAATATAATAACGAGTTAAATAACATAATAATAGAATATATAATAATGATAATAATAAATACGGGTAATGTAATAACATAATAATACAATTTGTTATATCAATAATAATAAATTGCAATATATAAGTATAAATATAAATAATTAATAATATATACACAACAATAATAATATGACATAACAACAAATCAATTTATTGGATCACAAAAGTATAAACTACGACAACTAAAGTGCAAGTGTAGTACAGTATTTATGAGTAAAAGTAAAAGAGCATGAACGGGGTAATGTAGGTCAGAGAGAGAAAAATGGCAGGAGGGTCAAAGTTAAGGCAAAGGATGCTTGGTCAGTGGATGGGGAAGAGTTCTGTTGAGCTGCAGAAGGTGGTGGATAATGTGCAAAGAGTTTAGACAGCTTGGTTATCTTCATTCCTCTTAATCCACAGATAAGGACACCCATTTCTTTTTCATTGTTTTCAGATTCGTGCAGAACAGGTCTAGCTCGGCAGGAACGCAGTTTCCAACACGATGCAGTCTGGCCATGGGTCCGTTCTTCAGGTAGTTTGTCCGATAATATTTGCGAACAAAGAGTTCAGTTGACCTGGTAGTGAGTGGAATTCGAAAGTTGATCATGGCAAGAAGGTCAGGACAATCAAGGGATCCATTGATGAGCCCTGAGAGAAAAGCTAGATCAGCAAGCTCACGGCTTCCAGTGGGCAGAGGTTGAACTGTTTCATAACGTCATCGACAGGGACCTCATGGAAAGGCATGCCCAATGTAGTTCCAACGAGTCTAACAAATCTCCTTTGAATCCTTTCAAGCCTGATAATGTGATGTTGGTAGTAGGGGTTCCAAACAACGGAAGCATATTCTAAGATCGGACGTAGAAGAGACTTATATAAGATTGAGATGGAGTGTGTAGATAGGCCACTTCTAGCTGTACGTGACAGAAGACCCAACAAACGATTAGCTTTGGCACATATGATGTCAATGTGATGATCAGGAGAAAGTGCGTGATTGAAATGCACGCCAAGATCCTTTACAACCTGCACCCGCTGCAATCCCTCGCCCTGAATGTAATAATTGGCATGTACAAATTCATCACCCCTGTGAAAAGACATCACCATGCTTTTCTTAGCATTTAATTGCATGCAGTTTTCATCACACCATCTAGAGACCCCATCAAGGGATCTCTGGAGACTAGCACTATCCTCAATTGAATTCAAAACACCAAACAGCTTGATATCGTCAGCAAACATAAGAAAATTGCTTTCGATGACTTCCCCAATGTCATTTATAAATATGTTGAAAAGATAAGGTCCCAGTAGAGAACCCTGAGGCACTCCAGACTTGACTAGAAAGGGATTAGAATAACCACCACCGAACTTGACTATAGACAATCTTCCGGTCAAGTAACTCTTAAACCAGGATAAAAGAGGTTCAGATATGCCATATGAATCAAGTTTGGAGACCAAAAGAGTGTGACAAACCTTGTCAAATGCCTTACTGCAGTCCAGGTAGATGGCATCGACTTGAGCAAGTAATTGATCACATTGATATGTTCAAAATAATACGCATGGAATAGTTTGACAAAACGGTTGCATACGAAACAGTTTTGACGTCGAAACAGTTGAATGAAGCTGTTGCAGACAATATGATAGCTTCACCCACCGCATTTTGCCGAAACACGCAAATCAATCCAATGTCAAGCGTCGCCTCTTAGATTTGTTGACATTCTGTTGCAACTTACGCTGCAGGTTAAAGTTGCGACTAAACTTTTGGAGTTATCGTTTTGTTCTATTGATATCCGACGACGCTCACTGTTGCTGTCTGTTCTACTGTAGCTATTTGCAAAATTTTGAAACGTTTTGGTGCCGAATCATTGTTTCAATGAAACTGTTGCGTTCTTTTTAAATAACGAAAATACATCGACAACAGGCTGGGCTGATGCATTTGTTTTGTTTACGTTTACCATTACCGGCAACAACAGGTGGGCAACAAGAGGAGATAATGTGAACTTCGTGTTTTGTTAATTAACCTTCCAGTTTATTTATTCAGTTATTATAAATAAAATGCAGAATTACTTAAACAATTTATCGTTGATAAAAACATTAATATAAAGTTCATTGGATGTTATTTCAAGTGTGGAACGTTTTGTGTTGTAGTTTATTGACTTAAAGGTCTAGGCATACTAACTCTAAAATCGTAATTTTTGACAAACTGTTTTAGTTTTGTGTGAATTATTATTTATTAAAACCAACAAGGTTATTATTTAGTTTCTTGCCACCAAACAAAATTTGAAAATTACCTGAAATGGGTAAATAATTGACTACAATTTCGTGAGAATTTTTTTATTCTGCGGAAATCATTTTTACCGAACAATTCGAAAAAACTAATGTCATTTTAGTATTTTTGTTATATTCCCGTTAATCTAAATGATATTATAGTCATTTTTTTTATTTTGATGTGTTGTTTTTGTGCTAAATACGAATTTGAAAACTATTTTGGTCCATACAAACAACGCAAATAAAAATTAATAACTGTGTTATAGACTATAAAGACATATTTAACATGAATTCTGTGTTTTGATTTTAAGTAAAGGAATGTGGAATTTATCATGATTTTTTGTTGAAAATAGAACTTGCTTACAGCTTCAAAAGGAATGCTCTTTATTTTTAATCAAGAACCATAGTTTTATATAATTATCACTTTAGTACTGTAAAGTTACACAGAAAGACATATACCTTCTATTCATCTCACAATGACGAATTACTTCATTTCTAAAATTAGTTGTAGAATTCACACTTATATTTTAGTGTAGTAATAGAGCTCCGTTAGATAAAGTTTATTCTTTTCTGTTAAATTCTCCCTACAAATAGTAATATATGTAATAGAGCATTAATTTCTTAACGTATAAAATATTTTATATTTACTGTATACTGATTTGTGATGTAATGCTTAGAGGCTACATGGATGCAGGAGGAATTCAAGATATGGGCATGTTTTCCAACTGTACTGGAGGGATTAGTCGGTACATAGATGAGCTGCTAGTGGGAGAGAGCCACTTGTACCAGGCTCCAACAGTTAGTGCAGTATACCACACAGCACCCTTTGACCCTGAGGGTATTCTTGGTGAGAAGCCTCCTTTGACTTGCCTGTTTGCTCAAAATTTTACACTGAAGTCAGATAACTTAGGCCTCAAACCATTTTACTTATAATATTACTTACATTCAATATATATTTATTAAATCTCTCTAAAGATATATATTTTAACCAATGGCGGATCCAGGATTTAGCCAAGGGTGGTGGCTTAGAGTATTTGAAACCAAACTGGTCTGATAATGGATGGCTCTTCAATTCCTTCATTACCCTTGCACCCAATAGTATTGCCTTGAAAATAACCATTCTGTAGCACGGCTGACCAGGGACGTTTCGTGGCCCGGGACAAGTTTAGTATGTGGCCTCTCCCCTCACTTCAAAATAAATTTAATTACTCTAATGGTCAAATATACTATAATTGATATTTTATTTTTAGTGCGTTCTACAATATTCTTACCATCTATTTCATTAGATTTTACTATCGTAACAAGTTTTTACAATTATTAGGATTTCCTGTCAATGGATGTTTTCTCAGAGCTAGCTGCAAAGGCCCAGGAAAGTTTGGCTCTAATTGACATATAATTTTCAAACATTTCCTTAAATATAACCACTACAATAACATCAATCTCTTATAACAAAACTGCTATTCTTTAATACTCAGTGAATAATAAGGAACTAGCCACTGCCTCAGTGAGTTGCAAAGTTGGGCGCAGCAATACTTCGATCGCCAGTTGATGAACCATCATCGCCGATGGTATTAGCTATGGGTGAGGGAGGGAGGGGCTATTAAATTTCTATAGGCCGCTTGGTTTCGCTAGCTAAAGAGCAAGCTTAGACTTTACAGTGGCCGAATGTTCACGAAGTAAAATAGTTTGGTACATCAGTGCTTAAAAAATCTGTCTACTGATAGTTGATGTTATGTTGTTGTTTTCAAAACAGGTTGTAGACTACTGGCTACGTAGCTTATTGATGTTTGAACATAATTACTAATATTAAAACATCTCGTTTTACTCGTAATTTGCCTTTATGCTCAACTTTAAAACTATTCAATTTTTATTTGAGGCCTTCTTTTTGTACCAACTCAATTTTCTCAGCATAAAACAGTGAAATGCGTTTCTATCAAACTGGACACTATATCATTGATGTGCATCATCACAGTGTACACGTCCATACAGTGTTGATACACCCACTCAACAAGTTCCTATTTATAAAAAAGGAATCAAATCAGATATATCTAATTATCGGCCAGTATCTATATGTACTCCAGCAAAAGTATTTGAAATTGTTCTTCATAGTAATATTTTTCCACATATGAAATCTTATTTTTCAAAAAAGCAACATGGTTTCATTCCTTCTTGTTCAATTTTAATGAATCTTATAAATTTTGTTAATTTTACTTCCTATGCTTTAGACAATAAAAATCAGGTTGATGTTCTTTGTACTGATTTTACTAAAGCTTTTGATAGAGTAAACAAAACAAGACAATAATGAATTTGAAAAATATATGTAAATAATTAAAAGAATATAAGAATAAATATGTGGCATTTTTGTATTACCATATATTTATACATGGTAATTATATTATTATACAAAACAAGACAATTAATACATTACTGTTTGTTTTGTTTATAACCAAAAAATAAATTTGTGTTGCCTGATGATGCCAGCTTTGCTGGCGAAAGGCCTAGTAAACAGTGTTTTTATTGGTGATTTTGTAAAAATGTATAACAAAACTATAGCAATGTTCTACCATCTAATTCTATTAACCAATCAAAAAACTCCATCTACACAAAAGAAAAATAACTTAGTGAATTCTAATAGGTCAAATTCAAACGAAAATTACAGATTAGAAAACAAGCAAATTGACAAATCAATGACTACCAATTTTCAGAACGATTTGGTAGACAAATTAATAATTTTTCATTTAAATATTGGACACTTACCATCAAGAATTGATTCTTTGTTAATTACTGTAAATGAGCTGGAACCGGACCTGATTGTTTTGAATGAACATAAAATGTCTAATGAGGAACTTACTAGATTTAATTATGAACATTACAAAATACATGCCTCTTTTTCACGTTCTCTTACTACAAGTGGAGTTGTTTTGATTCTTGGTACAAATAATATTAGTTTTAAGCACGTTAATTTGTCTTGTTTTAAGACACTTTTAGCAGAAAAATAATTAGAATGTTGTGTAATGAAATATAAAATAGGCAGTACCATTTTTTATCTTGTAGCAATATATAGATTTATTTTCCTAGTTCCAATATAGACATATTTTTAATAAGCTGAGTTATTTGTTGCAGATCTTAGTTAATAAAAGGGAAAACTTTGTAATTATTGGTGATAAAAATATTCATGTATTAATGGAGTCTACCAATTGTAAGAAATTTAAAGATGTATTGGGGATGTTTGATTTTCAGTATCTGGTTAATTTTCCTACTCGCATAACTTGTACTTCTCAAACTGCATTGGACAATCCTTTGATAAATTTTAATGTCACTGATCATAATGTAAAAATATCAGATATTAACACTCAAATTTTTGACCATGATGGCTTGTTGTTAGAAGTAAATTTTCCTGTCTCAAAACTAAATGTGAATGTCAGTAAAAACAAACCTCTGACTAAGATTTGTTGAGAATTTTCCAAAATAAATATAGCTCAGTTTTTAAAATCTTTACATAATGAAACTTGGATCAATATTTATAATGCAAATGTAGACGATAAGTGTGATGTTTTTCACAGGATCTTTTTGTACTATTTTTATATAAATTTTTCAAAAATATAAAAAAGTATGAAAAGTTCAAATAACATTTGGATTACAGATGAATTAAAGAGGGAAAAATTAAAAGTTTTAGAACTGAGTAAGTTAGCTAGGAACACAAAAAGTGAATATTTATATAATATAGTAAAATAATTGAATAAACAGTTTAAAAAGACCATTGTTAAATCCAAGAAACAACATTTTGAAAACATAGTGCAAAATTCAAGTAATGTTATCAAATCAACTTGGAATATAATTAATAGTGAAACATCTAATAAAAAAAACAAGTTGTAAAGGAGATCAAAATTGAAGTTAATGGTACATTGTATAAAGAACCTACAAAAATTAGCAATTTATTTAATAATTGTTTCAATAACTTTGTTGATAACTGAGTTATTCCACTTTTGGAAAACGAAATATCAGGTGAAGCTCTGTCTCTACCTAGACATACTCCACTCTTTGCTGAAAAATTTAGATTCCAGCCCATATCTGATCATGATATTTACAAGATAATAAACTCGCTTAAAAATAAATTTTCATATGGATTTGATGATGTTCCCATTACTGTCATCAAACATGCAAACAAACTTCTTGCAAAACCATTGACACATTTAGTAAATTCATCTATTATAACTGGAATTTTCCCTTCTAAATAAAAAATTGCTAAAAATGTCCCGCTCCATAAAAAAGGTGACTCTAATAATATGGAAAATTACGCACCATATTATTATACTACCCTGCTTTACAAAAATATTCAAAAGAGCTGTTTACAATCAATTGGTAAATTACTTAGAGGAAAATAATTTGCACGACAAAAATCAACATGGCTTCAGGCCTGAACTGTTCATGACAGCAAGCAGCCTTATAACAAACTTTTAGAATATTTACATTATTCAAACTGTGGTTACAATTCAGAAGATGTTTTGCTACATTAGATCTTTCAGGCTTCTTATTTTTAAAAGCAGAGACATGATTTTTATATCTTTTGTTAAAATTTACAGTCTGACCTATGTACAATCATTACAGTTAATCCTATACATTCCTGAATTATTGAATTTATCTTCACTTTCAATATTTGGGTGTAAAATGTTGGACATAGTACTACAAGTCTTAAAAGCTATTGATAAATTGAATTTCTTAAATCTATTTTATCTTAAATCTATTCTTATCTTAACGTAAACAGTCCATTGTAGCGGAGGAATATATACTTCTTTTGTTCTTTATCATTTTTTTTTTTTTTTTTTTTTTTTGCTGTTCGTTTATCATCTCGAACTTTATTTTCTATTTCTTTTTTCTTCTACTTCCAATTTCATCAATGATAGATGCCTTGTATCCATTTGCAATACATATTGATTTTATTACATTTATTTCCTGTTTTCTATCTGCAACACTTAATGGTATTGAATACACCCTATACAACATACTTCTGAAGCTAGATGTTTTGTGAGATTGGGGATGGACAGATTTGTTATTTATTTTACAATTGGTTTGAGTAGGTTTCCTGAAAATTCTATATGAAAGTTTGTTATTTTAGATCCAAAAAGTTAATTTCATTCATAGATTCAAGTTCAATGGTAAATCTAAACTTCTGGTGGTGACAACCAAGTATATTTAACACATTATCTAAGTCATTACATGATTTCTTGTTAAATAAAACCAGAATATCATCGACATAACGGGTGTAAAACATCATATCATGTTCCTTTTTTAATTTATTTAAAAATGGAGTCTTCATGATCTGTAAATAAACTTCTGACAGTGGACTACTCATCATAAACCATCGTTTTGCAAAGAAAATGTTTTATTTGAACGGAAGTAATTTTCTTTCAAGATAGTTTTGAGCAAATTTACAATCTGATTTAGATTATGCTTTCATATTGTTGTTCTATAAGTTTTTCTTAACTAAATTAATCACTTCATCAACTGAGTTATTAGTATACAGATTACATATGTCAAATGAGGCTAACCTAGTCTTATTACACAACTTTACTCGATCGACAAAGTCAATACTGTTTTTAACGGTATATTTATTTTCAAGGTTCAAACCAAATGTTAAAATATTGGACAATATCTTTAATACATTGTAAGTAGGTGCAGATTTTAAATTTACCAGTGTCCTAATAGGTACATTAAGTTTATGAATTTTTGGAATACCATTCATTGTGGTGCCTCGACAGCTCTAAAACGAATATCTGTAATAATTTTAGTACAAGACTTTACAATTTTGTTGATCTCATCTTCATATTTATTGGTGGGATCACTTTTTAGTTCTTGGAATTTATTTTCCTTGATAAAATCTTCAGTTTTAGTACAATAATCTTCTTTTTAAGAACTACAATTGCGTTGCTCTTATCCACTTTAACTGCAACTAGATCTTAGTCATATAATTTCTGTTTTACATCTAAACAAACTTTATAATCTAGAACCTGCTTCAAATTATTAGTTTGGACCTTCATTGTTTTGCATATTTTACTTACATCATATCTAATTTTGTTTCTATTACAATCTTTTAACTGAGATTCACTATGTTCAATGTCGGTGGCTAAAATATCAGCTTTTTGGGACCATAACACAATACATAATTTTCAGATTTACTAAATTGAACATTAGTCATATTAATTACTCTTTCATGAGAAACTTGATTTTCATCACTAATCTACGGCTTGTTAGATTATCATTATTATTTACATTCTTTAATCTTTGCAATTTCTTATTAAGCTTACTATATTTCGATTCCATTATACATGAAATTTCATCATCAAGAGTATCGTTCAGCAAAGACTTAGCCCCATTACCATATTCCTCAACAAATTGCATATGAATGTCATAACTCTTAAATGTCAGTTTGTCTCTTTTGCGATACAAATTTTTAAGTGAGTTATTTATAAAAAGTTATTCAGCTTGTTGTTTTGTTTTCCCACCTGCTAGTATTGCATTTAATTTTCACATTTACGTATTTAGGTATTAAATCATGCTGCAAGCATTGCTTATTAAATATCGGCAAGAGTAGTATGAACTTTGATTTTAACATTACTGTCTAATATTTTAGGTGTAGCAGCCAACCAAATTGTCTTACTGAAAAATTACTAACATTTTCAGGACCAGGTTTAAGACGATCTTAAACTTTGATCAATTGATATTTTGCACTATATTACTTTCTTCAACCTTAGGTAGAGCTAGATTTTCAACTTATGAGTGTGAGTCATAATTGTAATATCATAACTTCTTTACATATTGAAAGTAGGCCAGTATACTTTTATTGACAAAAAAACCTCTGTACATATTATGGAACAAACATAATTTTGCAGGAAAAAAGAAAAATCTGTAAAATTAAAAGCAATCTTAATAACGTAATAAACGTGTTAACATGACAAGAAACTACTGATTCAGGAACAGTAACATTACTATGCACCCTTTTAAAGCAGTCTGAATAACGTAATGAACGTGTTAACATGACAAGAAACTGCTGATTCAGAAACAGTAACATTACTATGCACCCTTTTAAAGCAGTCTGAATAACGTACTGAACGTGTTAACATGACAAGAAACTGCTGATTCAGGAACAGTAACATTACTATGCACCCTTTTAAAGCAGTCTTAATAACGTAATGAATGTGTTAACATGACAAGAAACTGCTGATTCAGGAACAGTAACATTACTATGCACCCTTTTAAAGCAGTCTGAATAACGTAATGAACGTGTTAACATGACAAGAAACTGCTGATTCAGGAACAGTAACATTACTATGCACCCTTTTAAAGCAGTCTTAATAACGTAATGAACGTGTTAACATGACAAGAAACTGCTGATTCAGGAACAGTAACATTACTATGCACCCTTTTAAAGCAGTCTGAATAACGTAATGAACGTGTTAAAATGACAAGAAACTGCTGATTCAGGAACAGTAACATTACTATGCACCCTTTTAAAGCAGTCTGAATAACGTAATGAACGTGTTAACATGACAAGAAACTGCTGATTCAGGAACAGTAACATTACTATGCACCCTTTTAAAAGCAGTCTGAATAACGTAATGAACGTGTTAACATGACAAGAAACTGCTGATTCAGGAACAGTAACATTACTATGCACCCTTTTAAAAGCAGTCTGAATAACGTATTGAACGTGTTAACAT
The DNA here is from genome assembly GCA_035578905.1 of Stictocephala bisonia. Lineage (NCBI taxonomy): Eukaryota > Metazoa > Arthropoda > Insecta > Hemiptera > Membracidae > Stictocephala > Stictocephala bisonia. The sequence continues at coordinate 293,859 of JAQJVL010000953.1, read as the reverse complement.
GACAAGAAACTGCTGATTCAGGAACAGTAACATTACTATGCACCCTTTTAAAGCAGTCACCCTTTTAAAGCAGTCTTAATAACGTAATGAACGTGTTAACATGACAAGAAACTGCTGATTCAGGAACAGTAACATTACTATGCACCCTTTTAAAGCAGTCTTAATAACGTAATGAATGTGTTAACATGACAAGAAACTGCTGATTCAGGAACAGTAACATTACTATGCACCCTTTTAAAGCAGTCTTAATAACGTAATGAATGTGTTAACATGACAAGAAACTGCTGATTCAGGAACAGTAACATTACTATGCACCCTTTTAAAGCAGTCTTAATAACGTAATGAACGTGTTAACATGACAAGAAACTGCTGATTCAGGAACAGTAACATTACTATGCACCCTTTTAAAGCAGTCTTAATAACGTAATGAATGTGTTAACATGACAAGAAACTGCTGATTCAGGAACAGTAACATTACTATATGCACCCTTTTAAAAGCAGTCTTAATTATTTTTCTATACTATTAGGAAAACAAACTGATTTAAATTGGAAACTGTCTAAACTCATTTGAGTAAAGCTGTGCCTGCTCATAGAACATGCTAAACATGTAAAGAAACTCAACATTCTACTGATTCAGGTACAATTATACTACTTTGCACCCTCTAAAAAGAGACTTACATATTTTTTTCGACTATAAAACTAATCTAGGAGAGCAAACTGATTTCAAGAGGAAAGTTTGAAAACTCATTTGAATAAAGCCATTACCTACTCATAGGACATAGTTAAACATGACAAAACCCCCAATTGTTACTTTACACCTTCTAAAACTAGACTTACTGATTTTTTTCAGACTAACATTTTATTTTATAGGAGAACACACTAGTGTCAATTATATAATTTCAAAACTAAATTGTTAACAGTCATAGCATGCCATAGGACATGGCAAAACCTGTCTTTATGACTTACTTCACGCTGTCTGATCACTTTATTTAGACACTGACAGAGTCTATGAGGCTGAACTTTGGCATGGAGGATATACTTATGGTTAAGATGGATAATAAGGTTGTAGTCATAAGAAGTAGCCATATAAGTGGTATTAACTAGGAGATGTTGAAGGTAATTCATCAACTCTGACACAGCGCTACTTTGCACCTTTCTAAAGTAGACTTAAAGGGTTTTCTAGACTATAAAACTGCGTTCTTGGAGAAAAACCTGATTTCAATCAGAAAATGTTCAAATTCATTGAAATACAGTAATAACCTGGGTCATATGGCATGGCCAAGTTCCGTGGAATAAGCTTCGTTAAAACTTGTAATTCCTCTAAGTCTGATCACTATACTTAGAAATTATTAGAAATCAGAAACTAAACATAAAAGTATATGTACTGTACAATATTGTTAAATAGTGATACTGCAAGTCAAGCTTTTATATTGTAACTGGTTACAGGAAACCATAGTGAGAATGATAAGCAAGTATAAAGAACAGGCAGTCACCTAGTAATTGTATATTTTAATCTCATATAAAAATCTTGCAAAATAAATAAGTCATTTAACAATTAATTATCAGTATTAATTTAATTGTGGCAATGGTCTGAATCATTTATTGACTGATACAAAGGAAACATATTTGTTCGCAGGATGTTTACCCTCAGTTTTGCAAGTATTCCTGGGTGTTCAGACAGGAACCACTTTGCTAACTTATTCTGGAACTCGAGACCGCATTACCCGCTGGATTCTTTGGGGTATCATTTGTGGAGTTCTAAGTTTTGTACTGGTTGAATATGTAAACATCCCTATCAACAAAAATCTTTGGTGCGTATGTAGTTGATATAACTACTAAGTAAGTGTAAGTAAGTGGCTTGCTTTATTAATTGGTTGGTTTGGAAAATAACAGGCCAATTTTTTCAGTAATATGGCCAGTTTTATTACAACATTAGTTTTGCAGGCTCACACATCCTGTTAAGGAGTACTGACGGCTATAACCGTCAACCTACCTAGGGTCTACAAGAGTAAGCAAACTAACCATTAATGTACCCCAGGGAGTAAGAACATTTTTTGAGTTTAATGTTTTCAAAACTTGTTTTATTGTTATAAAATGCTAATATAATTGCTTATATAAGATTACATTAATTTAAAATGTTGGCATAGTATGATAGTTTTCAAAACAAGGATGCACGCAAAGTGCTACTTCACATTTCTTGCACTCATAAGCAGTTTCTTTTCTTTTGCGTTCACCTCTTGTTGTGTTTGAGCACACAAAGCACCGTTTAAGTTTTCGTCGGCCATTTTCTCTTGATGGTAGAGGGTGTGGGAAATGGCGACCTGACAAGCGTAGTGGCTGCTGGGCTCCACGTCTGGTGACGTGGCATGGCTACGGCCTCGTGTTTCAGTGCATTATGTCTTTCCAACAATTGCCTGATGAGGTTTATGCGGAAGTCCATAATTTGAAGCTTTGCATTTGGGTTTTTTGACTGCATGTACTGTCTGCAAATTCATACACATATCGTAACACAAATAGTTGTATATTGAAAAACAAACAACAGTAAAAATCACCACAATATTTTATATTTTTTTTGTGGCCTAATTATTAGTTTATTATTTATAAACAACTTGTTATCATATTATATTTATTAGCTGTTATCAATTATTAGAACATGGATAGTATTTATTAGTATTTTGAGAGTTACTATAATTTATATAATTTTATGTAGAAAGATGTTTGAGTCAACTTACCTGTACAAATAGTATGAATTCAAAACACTAAGATCCAGGAGATGGAAGAAGAGTTTGATGTACCATTTTATGCCTTTTCTAGTAGAATCATTGTATGATACCATCATGTCACTTTTATCCACAGCACTCATATTGGAATTGTAGTTTAGCACACACTTTGGCTTTAGTACACCTTTGTGTGACCTTGTATCTACACTAACCATTGTCTACTGTTGATAAAACTGTCACGGGCCTTTTATCACACCATTTTACAGTGATCATATTATCTTTGTTGCGTACTTCAACTTCGCCAGGTTTCATTTTCTTGGGTAAACAAGGTAGATTTTTCTTTTTGGGTTTACAGTCCCACATGCCCCAGTGTTTTTATCATCTAACCATGAAAACAAGTCCGGACTGGAATACCAGTTATCCATGAAAATCACATGGTTGTTATTCAGATAAGGCTCATCCATAAGTGTTTTGACTACTCTAGATGATAATCCACTGTTCTTATCGTCTTCACCGTCAACATTTGTGCCTTTTCCTGTATACACGATAAAATCTAAGATAATACCAGTTTGACAGTCGCATAACACAAATAACTTAACACCAAATCTTTTCCTTTTATTTGGCAGATATTGTCGAAAGGAGAATCTTCCTTTCCATAGCATTAGTGATTCATCAATCACTAGATTTTGGTAAGGTTGTAGCAATGAACGATACTTTCTCCTCAAAGTTTCCACTACTGTTCTAATTTTGCTAAGTTTATCTTTGCCATTTGAGTTGCAGTTATCATCAAAGTGTAATAATCTACGTAAGAGCAGATACCTGTCCTGAGAAAATAGTTTTGAAAAAATAGGAGTTGCAATAAGCGGATCAGTTGACCAATACTGCTTCAAGGAGTTCTTCTTACAGTATGCCATTAGCAGTGTCGTCGCAAAGAAACAGAACAATTCATTTTCATTAGTGGGTGTCCACTTATTGAGCTTTGAGAACTGTGGCAATACACCCTTACAGGATTCTGTGTAATATTTATTTGTCTCTTGTGCAATATGAGATACAAAATCAATATCAAATACTTCATAAAAAGCGTCAATCTCTTTCCATTCCCTACCATTTAGTTCATCAAAATCTAAAACCTTTCTTTGACTTAGAAGAATCAAAATTGTGTACTGTGGGCTCAAATTCATTATTATGGTACCACTTACAGACGGGGCAGGGAAACTTACAGAAACATCTGCATTCCGATTGGGAAAGTTTTCTGCTACATTATCATCTACAAGGTTACATATATTTCCAAGACCTAGGTCAATTGAATGTGTGGTTGATGTCTCACCATTTGTAGAGGTTTCAGCAGTATTATTACTGAATGATTCCTGGTCTGAACCAAAAACGTCGACTTCAGAATCCGAGTCAATTACGTCACCTTCTAATGAATAATCCTCATCACTGTCGTCATATAACGCATTTCTAATAACATCACTTTTATCCAAATAGTCACTCATTTTATCAGAGTATAAATAAAACTATCAGAAAGCATTCAACACTCCAGCGCATTAAAACTGAGACTAACCTATAAAGGAATTGGCGCGCAAAAATGACAGGACATTTGGCGGTAAAGCTGAGATTAGAAATTCTGACACTAAGAGGCAGCACTATACAGTTATAATAACTTGAAACATTTCACAGTCAAAATAGTATGTAAGTAGGCCGCTAGAGTTAAAAAACCGCCATAATATGCAATAATAATATTAGACGGTTAAACCCGTTAGTACTCCTTTGGGATCAAACGGTTATAAACGTCAGTACTCTTTCAGTGCCACTTTCAGCTACTCCTCAACGGGTAAAGGCACCTAGCCTTTATGTGTGAGCCTGCAAAACTAGCCAAAAATCCCTTGGCCAGTTAGAGTTTTTGTCTGGGCCTATATAGGGTTAAATTTAAATCTGTCTTTGTGTTGAATTCAGTGAGCATTCTGTAATTGACTTTTTATGATGTTATTTTGTGGTTTTGCAGGACAGTTTCTTATGTTTTTCTGACTTCAAGTCTGGCATTTTTCCTCTTCTCATTCTGCTATCTCTTAGTAGACCATTATGTTTTTTGGAATGGTTCACCTTTTATTTACCCAGGTAAAAGAACTTTTAGTTATTTTTAAGTTGCCTTAAAGAAAGGTAAAGTATTATATATTTAAAGGTAACTGCCAAAATGTTTAATTTTTTTAACACACAGCATTTAACAAATTATCAACAATGACTTTTTAATAAGTACATTCATTACTATCTAGGTAAATTTTTATGTGGCCGTTAATATTAGAAAACTATCTATGTATTTTAATGTAAATTAGAAGAATAAATGGAGTTAATGTGTCTGAAGAGATCAGACACCCCCACTGTACTGGTCACAACGGTATCGGAACATTTCTTCGTTCAATGGTGGGGATAAGATTAGGTTTGCTACGATGCGATCTTCATTAGTGAACATGAAGATTACAATCATTGGCTCACACAAGGGAAGCCAAAAAATTCCAAAGATGTACGATATGCAGTTAACAATTTAAGTAAAATTAGAACAACCAGAAAATTCCAAAGATGTACGATATGCAGTTAACAATTTAAGTAAAATTAGAAAAACCAGAAAATTCCAAAGATGTACGATATGCAGTTAACAATTTAAGTAAAATTAGAACAACCAGAAAATTCCAAAGATGTACGATATGCAGTTAACAATTTAAGTAAAATTAGAACAACCAGAAAATTCCAAAGATGTACGATATGCAGTTAACAATTTAAGTAAAATTAGAACAACCAGAAAATTCCAAATATGTACGATATGCAGTTAACAATTTAAGTAAAATTAGAACAACCAGAAAATTCCAGCAACAAAATTCAGTACGGTATACAAATAAAAATGTGGTTTTACTAAATGACATGCAAATAATTGAATACATAGTAGATTATATTATTAATAATTAATTTAAAAGTTGCAAATCTCATTATTTAACACAATTTTCAAAATAGGCTAAACATAACTAAAAAATCCTTATATTAGTATTCTTTACTTTAATTATGAACATAATTTATGTTCCATATCTACATTTTTGTACATAAGAATACATTCCTATCTTAATTTTCATTTGTTATGAAGTTTTAACACAATTTTTCCTAAAATAAACAATTTTATTAGAGTAATGATTCTATGATAAATTAAGCTTATCAAATAAAATCAAATTCCCATTTATAATACAAATCAATTAATTTTATTAATTCGTTTATTTAGGCATCATTAAAAAATAAATCTAGGGTACATAAAACATACTAGACAAAGACAAATTATATAAAACTTAACAAGCTACAATACAAAGTCTATAGACAATACTGTACAATTTTACAAAGACCTAATTAATATGAATAATATGCATGATAAATAGACATAAATTTACACCTTTTAACCTAAAAATGACTTAATTTTAATGCAACAATACTTAAATTATTACATAAAACAACTAAGTAATCACTTAAATCCTAAATATAAGCAAATGACGAGCTACAAATAAGACCGGATGGGAAGTATATAGAAGTACTACTTTTTAATCAAAGTATTTATCAAGGTTCTAAAAATATTCATTAATTAAAAACTGTTTTCTTTCTTTAAAGTCACAATTGCGGGAAGTTTGAAAGAAACTGTAATGTATTTACTACATTAGGCGAATATGAAATGAAAAAACAAATTGTTCAGATAAAAACGGTTTGGCTAGTTAGGTTACATGGTTGTCTCTACATACCCTAGTCCGGTTGAACTAGTGTGTTTACTGCTAATTTTACAGGTAATTCCGGATCATAATGAGCTAACACTGGTGCTTTGGTTAACACTTCTTTGACTCTATTGAATGACTTGAGACAACTATCGTCAAAGTTAAAAACAACATCTTTTTTCAATAAACTATACAAAGGGCTTAAAATGGTTGACATATTTGGTATGAACTTTGCGTAATAGTTCATTAAACCAATAAAAGCTTTAACTTCAGTCACGTTCTTTGGGACAGGGGCATTTACAATGGCTGCTATTTTGGATTGTGACATGCACTTCTTCTTTATCAATACTAAATCCAATATATTATTCTATTATACCTGAAAAGAACTGACACTTGTCTGTTCTTACTGTAAACCCTCTTTCTTTTAATTGATTACTAACTGCCTGTAATCTACAAAATTAAGTTTGTACATCTGGACCACTAATTCAGTGATTTCCAAATTGTGCATCATGGATGTGACAACAGTAATTTACAATAAGTAGTTTTAAACAATAATGCTTCCCTAACACAGCTTTGGACACAATTCAGATGTATGTAATGTTCACCAGCACATAACTGTGAGAATACATTTTTTTCTGGCCCCGTGTCTAGAAATGTTATCCCAAACGCAGAAAAGTGGTATTATAAGTTTATGTTGTGTTTATTATTTCTGTTTGTGGCATCACGCCTCATGAACGTATCAACTGATTTAAAAAAATGTTTTTATAGGTAATTCAATCAAGGGTGCTTTTTAATATATTTCAAGAAAAACTGTCCAGCCACTAATTTTTAAAAGATAAAAAAATCATGACTCAATGTTACAGTTGCTTTGAATTACACCAACTGCCATGAAAGATGCCTAGCAAATGATAACAATATTAATTGATGCATTACTTGTTTGCACGTTCTGTTTGAGAGTTTTTCTTTTACATTCTTTTCAGTTTTTGTACTACTAAGTTATTTCATTGATGATGTTCTTTAAAAAGCATGTAATTGTTATTGTACAAGTTCTTAGAAATTGCATGCTTGTATTAAGCATAGTGTTTATATTTTCAGTTTTTAATGATTATTTCTTGTGCCCTATGATGATTTAAATCTGTAATACTGCTTACAGATCCAGCTTTGATTCTGTTGACATAGTTTATTTTAATTCTGCATTGGTTATAAGGAATCTTTATGTACAAGGCATTGTGCTACACACTAGCTATTCAATAGTCAGTAAAATTATATGTGTGTTAGAACATATAGATCTACAAATTATAGATGGATTCGAAAAAATACAAATGTAAATATTGCTCTAAGCTATTTAATGATAGAAGACATTTCAGAAGGCACTCAAAAAATGTCAAGAGAAAACAAGATACATGAGTCACTGTAGAACGATATAAGCCTACACTTATGTGCATTGTGTTATAATCGTCATGTATGGTACTTATGTTTTACAAAGGCCTAAAACGGATTGGTTGTTTAGATAAATAAACATTGTTTTATTTTAATCTGTTTATTATGTTGGATTATTTTATTAAAAAGCTATTCTATGCAACTAACTCAAAAGTATTTTAGATCTTTAAAATTAAATTAACTAAACTTCATAACAGACACAAAATGCTAAGTATAGATCTACAAACTTTCATAGCTAACTGTGAAAATATTGTATAGATTAATATAAAATTATTTATTAAACTATACACAAGCTAAAATATTTAATGTAAACATTGGTACACACAATTAATTGATTATTACATTTGCATTTTATTTATTCATTGCATACTCAGATATATAGTCTAGACTAGTAAGCCTATTTATTAATCAAATCAAATGAGTTTTATTGTAGAAACTTCAGAGGACACCTGAAGCATTACAAACGTCAAGTTATAATACATTAGTAATACAATAATAAAAATAGTACAGTAATAATACCACAGTGTTGACAACTCAATTTAAGTATCTCGTAATTATAAACAAGTATGGTGTCAATCTATATGATGTGCATATAAGAATACAATACAAACAAAATGCATAATTTAATAATATACAGCCTTAAGACAATTAAATAAGTAACTATTGCTTACTAACATGTTTTAAACAACTGTTGCAGTATTATACAATATTATTTCCTGCAGCTGAAAGAAAATTAGAATTAAATTCATTAATAAGAGAAATGATAACATGAAATTTAACATTAAATTTTAATATATATAGTAATTTATTAAATATCATTTGGTCTATATTTGCACCCAATTCGGTTGTTCATTTACAAAATGTCATTTCATTTGTTAATTAAGTGTCATTTTATTTTCAGGCCTTAAGAAAATCACCTACAAAATTGATGATTACCTATGATTATTATTTTTAGTTATTAGTTCATTGTGTGACTCTATTATGCAATTGTTTAAATTGATAAAATAAAGGAATTTTGAGTTTGGTTAAAGTACATAATGTATCAAATAAAGTTTTTTTTTAATTGTAAATACGATTTAAATAAAAAATTGTAAATAGTTAATTGTAGGATAGTATTTTATATTAAATACAATGTTTTGCTACAAGTTTTTTGTCAACTAATTCTTCAGTCTCTGTAAGTACATTAGGTCTATAAATTAACTACAATTCAAATTCATATAAACTAAGCTAGACTAGTAATTTAAGTCCAGCATGTCCAATTGATATGCATATCATTTTAACAATAAGCCGAAAGCTAGACAGCACCGCTACTACAGCTGACTGGCTAACGAAGTAAAAGCTCTCTCTCGCGTCTCAAAATGACATTGGATGACACCAAAATCCATTTCCCCCACCACGACTCAATATGTGTCTTTGAACGCTGATCAACCGGCCACATTAACGTTCTGTGTCGTCGACACCAAGGAACATAGAAAACGAAATCACGGAACATAGAAAATGAACACAAAAACTAAATGAAACACAGATAGGAAGACTGAACTGTCCGAGAGAGACGATCGTAATGTGCAAACGGCATACTGACATGCTGATAACATGATATGGCCCAGAGTAAGGTTGTTGCAGGCTGCCTTTGGACGTGTCAGTGTGCAAAAGACTTGTTTGTGGGTGGCCAGGTCCCTGAATACAAAGGCGTGCATACACCATGGCATATGCTCTCTACAGGTTGTTAAAATTGTGCCTGAGGTCAGTAACAAAGGTTGAATGGGCGTGGCCAGCTGATGGAGATGGAGCTAGAAACTCCCCACGAAGGAGAAGGGCTTGACCATACACCATTTCAGGAGCAGACGCCTTAAGGTCTTCTCGCAAAGCTGCGCGAATACCCAAAAGTATCATATGCAGCACTTCGGACCAACATTCAGTTAAGTGACATCTGATGGCACCCTTCAAATGGCGGTAGAAACTGTCGTCCAAACCGTTAGCAGCTGGATGGAAGGCAGTGGTCCGTAAACGGCTGATGCCCAAGAGATTGCTTAGGTTTTGGAAAAGATTTGATTCGAACTGCATCCCCTGATCCGTTGTTATACAAAGAGGAGTGCTAAATCTGCATATCCACGTCGAGTAGAGAGTACGGGTAACAATATCCGCTTCCATGTTCTCCAATGCAACAGCCTCCGGCCAGCAAGAAAATCTGTCCACATGCGTGAGACATTATATGTAGCCCTGTGTTACTGGTAGTGATCCAACTAAATCTACATGAATATGGTCAAATCTTGCAGATGGAGGAGCGAAGATGCCCACAGGAGCCCACGTGTGGTGGGTTATCTTGGATTTCTGGTAATCCATGAGAGAACGGGCCAGCATCGGCAGTCAGCTTTTATTGAAGACCAAACAAAACGCTGGTTAGCCAACCAGACCGTTGCATTTATTCCAGGACGAGACAGGCCATGGACAGAATGGAAGTTAGCTTGACCGAAGTCCTTAGTAATGAAAGGACGATTATGTAAAGTGGAGCAGTCACAATACAGATAAAGGTTTGTGTCTGGAATATTCTGTAGCTTCAAGCTGGAATACGACTCAAGACATTGCTGCAGTTCGGTATCGTGAGACTGCGACTCGGCTAAGGCTTCATAGTCCAGTGAGGCAGTGACTGCTTCAATCCTTGACAGCGAGTCAGCCACTACATTGTAGGACCCAGATATGTGACGTATGTCTGTGGAGAACTGGTCGATGTATTCTAGGTGGTGGAACTGACGTGGCGAGCATTTATCGGGATTCTGGCGGAATGCAAAGGTTAGGGGCTTATGGTCCGTTTGGACTGTAACGTCTCTACCCTCTACCAAATGGAGGAAGTACTTGACAGCGAGGTATACAGCCGTCAATTCCCTGTCGTAGACACTGTATTTAGATTTAGTGAGGCTAAGATTATTCGAGAATAAGGAAAATGGCTGCCAAGTATCCCCAATCTGCTTGCTTGAGGACAGCTCCCACAGAGTGGTCAGAGGTGTCACACATGATGGCCTGGTGAGCGTCAGGAATAGGACGGGCCAACAATGTTGCCTCACTGAGACTACGCTTGCAGGCCTGGAATGCTTCTTCGCCGTCCTTAGTCCAGTTCATAGGTGCGTTGTCCTTCAAATACTTCTTCAGAAGGTCGTGTAGTGGGCTCTGCAGTGAAGCAGCGTTGGGCAAGAAATGACGGTAGAAATTAAGCATTCCTTTGAAATGGCTGACGTATTTTGCAGTCTTTGGCGCAGGTTGGGACAGCACACCTTGTACCTTTTCAGGAAAAGGTTTGATCCCCTCTCCGGACACAAGGAACCCCAGAAAGTTGACGCATTTGGCACCAAAAATACACTTGCTGGAGTTGATCAAGATACCATAGGAGAAGAGGCGTTCGAAAAGCAGTCACATATGTCTCATGCTGCTCTTCAGACTTTGATGCCACGAGGATGTAATAGATGTGGGCGTAAAAGAAGTCGAGACCTCTTAAAACACCGTCGATGAAGCGCTGGAAGGTCTGTGCTGCGTTGCAGAGTCCTAAAGTCACGTAGGGGAATTCAAAGAGGCCAAACGGAGTAGAGATAACTGTCTTGAGGATGTATTCTGGATTAACGGAAATTTGATGGTATGCTCGTACAAGGTATATTGTTGAAACCCGTCGTGCCGTGGAAGAAATGAGAAAAATCTTGAACGTTGGGTACTGGTACTGGGTTGCGGTCCAGGATGGTTCTGGAGTTGAGGGCTCTGTAGTCACCACACGGTCTCCAGTCAGAGCCTATTTTAGGAAAATTGTGGAGGAGGGATGACCAGTTGCTTGATTAAGATCTGACAATTTTCATTTGAATCATGGTATCGAACCCCATCTTGGCCAACTTGAGCTTGTCAAGGGCTAGGCGCCGCGGCTTGCAGCATACTGGTAGGCCGGCAGTGGTATGGATGTGATGTTGAATGTCATGCTTGACCGGTAGAGCTGGTTTCCCAGATATCGTTGGATAGTCTTGAAGTAGTCGAGAGTATACAGATGGAAAGGTAGCATCTATGGTTTTAATGCTACTTACCAAACTGCGAGCTGCACAGCCACTTAAAATCAATGACGTCTTCTGGTCGACGAAAGACTTACGACGTAAATCTACCAGAAGATCATAGTGGTGCAGGAAATCCACTCCTATTATAGGTCTGGCCACATCTGCGACTATAAAACGCCACGTGAATGCACGTCTGAGTCCGAAGTCCAGGCTCAACGTCACTAGGCCGTAGGTAGCGATGCACGTATTATTTGATGCAAAAGGTCATAGTTGGTTTTCGACCTTCTTCCTGATAGCATAGACTTAGGATAGACATACACATCCGCTCCAGTGTCCACAAGGAACTGCAGTTTCGTCACTCTGTCAGTGATAAAGAGGCGGTGGATGATATGAGCACAGGATCGCTTGCCGCCATTAGTGACCCTCCCAATCGTTTCCCGGATTCTAGTGTTGTAATGGCAGGGTTTGGTGCACTTGCTGGCCTGGTCACCAAACCTGCTATGGTATCAGCATACGACATTTTGATGCCGACTGCTGGAGCGCGATCGCGGATGAGGGCTATATCGCGAGCTCGAGGAGCGTTGGGAACGGTTGTGGCGGTCATCACTGAAGGTTGCAATTTCTTTCCTCAGAGTGGTAGCCACCTCACCATTATTCTCTGTCATTAATATGGTGAGGTGCTCTATCATGGCCTCCATGGCGCTGGAAGATCAGCATTCTGTTGTGTCGCTAGAATTGTTTATGTGGACGCTGGCAATCTTGTCAGCCAAAGTGGCTTCAAAACACCATCCGGAATTACTGTGCCGGCGAGGGCGCGGATTTGTCTGAGGAACTTGGTAGGCACCTGCTTCGTCGTCTGGTCTTGAGACGCACTGAGGTGCTCAATGAGCTCCGCCTTCAGTTTATCGTATTTTCCAGAGGTTGGTGGTGTCGTTAGGATGTCTCTCATTTCGACTGCATATCTGGCGTCCATAACATAGTTAAATCTAGCCTCATCTGCGGTTACTCCAGCTAAAGAGAATTGATTCTCAACCTGAGCGAATCATAACTCGGGATCGGTAGGCCAGAATGGTGGAATCCCGACAGCAATGCGATTCACCAGGGTAGCATCAGTGTCTGACATGGTGGTGAGTTAGCACTGTAGAGAGTGACGCGGGAGGGCGAGTAAGTGGCGAAACGGCGGGAGGGACACACGTGGGGCGGCGGGTGACGTGCGAACAAACGGTTTACGGCGGCACTGTACTGGGGACAAAGACACTACTCACATCACAGATCACATCGGGGTTACCACTCTTGGTGGGGTGAGAAGGAAGGTTTTCGTGTATTAGAACACAAAAATATTGAGTTTGGGAACAATAAAATAAATAGAAGTTAATAAATATGAACAAGCTATAAAACAATAATCAATAAAGAATGAAAAATAAAAACGTTACAGTAAAAAACAATCCAAAAAAAATATATGTTGGAAACTAACTAAAACACATGTTAAAAAAAACAATAAAATATTAAATAATAATAACACATGTGGACAAGTAAATAAACAATAGATAACTGAATTTTCCCAACACTCATGGTCTTCTAAAGTGTAAATTGTTAAATTGATTCCCACAATGATTATAAATTAAAATGTTAAATGGTTTGTTCAAGGAATGAATTCCATTCTTGTATACGTGGGCCACATGGTCTGCTATCAGATGTTTCCTTGGCACTGGCGACTGAAATTCATGAACACTCATTTTTTACTCATTTGTGAAGCCGTTTGGGGCACTGCTTTATGGATTGCTGTTGCCTTCTGGCTTTACACAAAACAATGCTTTATTACTGTTTAAAATAATAAAGTTCCTTATAGACACTAGTTTTCTTGTGTTATTTAATCCATAACCTACTAATATTTAACTAGAATCTATATTTACCGACGACAACTGCGTTTAGGAGCTATTTACATTATTTATAAAATAACCAGACGTTTCCCCCATGGTGTGATCTGGAATCCTCAGTGGTATTTCTGAGACTGAGGTAGGCGAATGACCTTCCATCTTTTATAACAGGTGGTGGGGTGGGAACTGGTTGGCAGGTACGCTGGAGAGGGACGGGGGCATGTCCCACGTGACCTACGCTCATTAGTCCATGAAAATACATGTTGAAACCGAACATGGATGGTCCTTCGGGCCGGATTCTAATCAAATGTAATAACTTCACGTAACTACTAAACAACATACAGTCAGTGCGAGTAGTGAAATCTTTGTTCATCAAGTGTTGTGCTAAATTCAGTGTTCAGTGTTAACATCAGTTACAACACACATAATCACAGTTAACTACCTACAAACAGTGACAGTGTCTAGTGAGACTTAATTTCAACTCATCGCATCTTTACTTCAACATTGAAGATTACTATACAGCAGTGTAACCTGGGCGTCGCCTTCGGCAATCGGCAGTCAACCTAAAGCAGTCTTGCAGAACATCGATCGGCCGACACTCCTTCGGAGAAGGCTTGCCATTGTCCCGGGCTCCAGCCGTCGCTTCTCAACCGAATCGACCCTTCGTAAGTGCCTCTCACAATGACTTTATAACTTTACAACCTTCCTAAACTTCCAACCCAAGACAACCCCTACAGTTAGCTGATATTGATTTTCCGTTCACTCTACCTTTCAAAACGTACTCAATACTTTGTTTACATTGCCCTGCCATTAGTTAGAATTATTAGAACGGTCAAACACAATGGACGATCTTAAAGCATTAAAATCCAAAATACGTCAAGTGAAATCAAAATTAACACGCTTTAGATCATATTTAGAATCATACAACACCACCCAATTAAAATTAAAGGATTTTGAATCACTATTGTCAATCTTCGATGAGGTACAAAGCCAAATCGAATCCGTAGAAGAAGAAAAAGACAATCAGGATGACGAGAGGGAAAGCTTTGAAAATGCTTACTACGTATTAGCAACTAAAGCCGATGATATACTATCATAAACATAAACAGTCAATCACACAATATCAATGGACAAGCAAATTCCACATCTAGCACAGGCTGCTCAGTTAAACTGCCAGCCATTAACCTTCCAAAATTCTCAGGCAACTATGCGGATTGGATACCATTTTATGATTTATTCCAGTCCCTCGTACACTATAATGAATCACTATCAGATGTAGAAAAGCTCCACTACCTAAGAACATCTTTGCATGACACTGTAAAACTCATACTTTCGTTACTGAAAGCGTCATCACAAAATTACTCAACTGCATGGCTCCTTCTAAAAGAAAGATATGACAACAAGTGAATCATAGTCAACAAACACATAGGTTCGTTATTAAATATCGATCCAATTTTCAAGGAGAATTCTACTGCTTTAAGCAATCTTGACACAACAAACAAACATTTGAGGTGTTTAAAAAGCTTAGGTCAGACCACAGGCAGTTGGGATACAATCCTAATATAATATAATATAAAATAACATATTAAGCAAAAAATTAGATATGTACACACTTAAACACTGGGAGACCCAAAACACCACTCAAGAGTTGCCCAAAATGCAAATTTTCTTAAAATTTCTCAACAGTAGATGCCAAATCCTTGAAGCCATCAATCAATCTAATACAAATAACCAACCCCAGCTAAAAGCAACGAATACAAATCAGGGACAATTCAAGGGTAGCTTTGAGAGTCATAAAGAACCCTACATTTTGAGCCACTTGTCAACGATTGATAAATGTAGTTTATGCAGTGTCTCTAGTCATAAACTTTTCAGATGCCCGATATTTCTTGCAAAAACTTCTCAAGAACGTTTACATACAATAAAAAGCCTCAATTTGTGCACAAACTGTCTCAATAAGGGACAAAATAACTCCTCGTGTTTGTCTGGAAAATGCCAAATCTGTTCGAAACGTCACAATACTTTATTACATGTCAATTATAAAAACACTGTACAGCCTCAGCTATTACCTAAGGACAACGTTCAACTAAACAAACATGATACATCAACTGTTCCAAAAGCAAACACCGTTTTATTAACCCCTAAATCTTCAACTACCTCAAATGTACTACTATATACAGCAGTAATCTATGTCCAAGACAGTCACGGTAGGAATCATCTCTGCCGTGCCTTATTGGACAATGGATCCCAACCCGATTTCATAACCAATAAAATGGTACAAATACTCCGTTTAAAGAAATCCAATAAATCCATTAACATATGTGGGATTAGTAACAAACCATCTTACACAACAGGGAGTGTGACCTGCAACATCGCATCCAGATGTACGCTACAAGGAGCAGTTGGAGTTCCAGGCCATCCCAACAATAACTCAAGACATGCCAACATCACAAATAGATACGCCAGCATGGGAATTGCCTCGGCCGATCCTGACTTAGGAAGTACGGGGCCAATTGATATGCTGCTAGGTGGAGAAATATTCTTCAGACTGCTGTGTGTCGGGCAGTTTATTCAAGCACCAGGAGCTCCCATCCTACAAAAATCTTTGTTGGGATGGATAGCTGGAAGCAAGGTTGCCTCAAATGAAATCTAATCAATCATCTCTATGCCTGCTAGCTACAACAGACAAGCTTCACTCTCAATTGAAGAAATTTTGGGATATTGAACAAATCAGCGACACCAATACCACAATTACAGAAGATCAGCTGTGTGAAGAACATTACGTAAAAACACTAAACGTAATAAACAAGGCCGATACATCGTAAGCTTGCCACTAACAGATAATATTCATTTATTATGTACTCTGCCACAAAGTACAGAGAGAAAACTCAAAAAATAATCCCAATTTAAAAGCATCCTATAATTCTTTCAGCCATATCTCATCTGGTAAGTTACAAAATCAAAAAAGAACACATAAACTGGCACTTCATTCCACCACACTCCCCTCATTTCGTTGGTCTGTGGGAGGCAGAGTAAAGTCAGTGAAACATCACCTAAAAAGAGTAGTGAGAAATGTTAATTTAACCTTTGAACATATATACACAGTTCTAACAATGGTAGAGGCATGTCTCAATTCTAGACCACTCACACCCTTATCTACCAACCCTAATGACCCCAATCCATTAACTCCTGGTCATTTCCTCACTGGGAGGCACTCATTGCTCTACCAGAACCAGATTGGACAGCACACAAGGGCAACCAACTCTCAAAGTGACAGCGACTTCAACAACTGTCCCAGCACTTTTGGTCACGCTGGTCAAAAGAGTATCTTTCACTCGTCCAGCAAGGATCAAAGTGGAGAAAAGACTCGCCCCAACTGCAAGTCTTTTGGGTCCCAACGACAACCCAATTTACACCGTTATATAAAAAAAACCACGTCGATGTATCAAATTTGTATTTTAATATGTGGTAGATATGAATGTTTTCTATAAATTTTAGAGTGTTGGCTTTCCAAGAAAAAGGGTTATTATCAATTTCCTGAAACGTTGTTTTCTTGGCTTCTAGAGGTCGCACAATTATTAACTTGGTCTTGTTGTAATCATTATGACATGTGTTGTAACAATATATCACTCTCTTATGCGAAAGTAAATACAGGGATTTTATATTGAATTCAATCAATTTAAATTTTTTAATCCTCCTTTTGAATTTTTAAAATTCGTCTATCTCAGCTTTAGAGTAACATACTCGGTTTCGTTTTAAATAGTTTCTAATTATGATACATTAAAGGACTGACATTTCTGTTTCTGATGTTGTGGAATGCTGACGTGCCTTTACAAGTTGTTGTTAAAGAACAAATATGTTAGCCTACTGTAAATAATTATGTCTCAGAGTACGATTTAGTACCATATCAAGCCAAAGTAACCCAGCTTTGACAAAGCAATGTTATTTAGGGAAGAAATGCTTCTCAGAACAAAAGGGTTGGCAGAAAGTTGTTTTGCCAATTAATTATTTATCAACATGGTCGTTACACCTGAGACCACCGTCTAGCCTCACTCCAAAGTAATCAACAAATTGTGATTCCTTGATCACATTCTTATCAAGTACAGTGGAAGGAAGTATCACAGTTGTACTTTGTGAACCTAATCTGATTAAAGTGTTTTTTTCTAATTTTTCTGTTTTGCCATATTAGAAGAAATAGTTTTTTTTTTTTTTTTTGATTTATATGGAGATTGATACTTAAGTAGTGTTGAGACGTGGCTTTACTGTAAAGGAATGATTCCTTTTCTAGGTTATTTAATTCTTTGTGAGAGGTCAAAATGGAATTATCATCTGTGAACATAGTGCGGAGTTTGCCAGGAAGGTAGTCAGATAATGTTATTTCCTTATAAAATAAATATAATGGTCCTTGTGGGACTTTGAATGTGACTGTTTTTGGTGTTGAGTCCTCAAGGGTGTATTACATGCGAGGTCTTGTTCAAGAGCATGTCCACATCAGCATGCTCACGAACAAGTTCTCCCGTGTAATATAGGGGATTTTTACATAGACATGCTGATGTGGACATGCTCGTGAACATCCAATCGGTTTAATATTTAGGACTTTCCCACAAGCATGTCCCGCTTATAATAGGTTCCCACGCCAACTTAAGCGTACTGCGTATGCTCGCCTCGTTTTCCCTGCAAGCACAACCATACTGTTTATCGTGTTTATATTATTTTTACCTGTTTGGTTGACTGTATAAAACGTTTGACAAAATACCAATAAGTAAGACTTTACTTCCACTAAAATACAAGGTTATAAGTATCAAGGTAATAATAAAATGTTGAACCACAAATGATTATTCTACAAGTAATAAGAACACACTTTAACTTAATAACTCGCTTAGCTAGTGTAGGAAACCAGGACCTGGAATAACTATTGACACTAGTGAAAGGACAGCACGAATTTATTTTCACAGCATATCATCCTGACAATCCCTTCCAAAATATTACAACTATCTTATCCAGGGCCGTCAGAGGGGGGGGGGTGAGTGGGTGGTTTTTTGTAATTTTTGTAAATAAGTTGTGAAAACATTTTATAAAGTGGTTAAGATCGAAAGTGAAAAAAGATATAAAAACTGCTTTTGAATTATTTATTCGGAATACTGAAAATAGTATAATTGGTGACAGCAGACAATTTTGGAATTTCATAAATAACAAGTCTGCTAGTAAGAATGTTCCGGTAATGGAGTTTAATGACATTTTTTGGGATAGTGGAAAATCAATCGCTGGTTTTAAAGAATATTTTAGTTTGGTATAGCCCACAATGGGAATGGCAATGGAATGAGGTCTCCATGCCGAGCGTGTCTTGTCTGATCCTGGATGAGGTAACATAACTTGACATCAGTTCAGCTCTTAAAAAATTGAAATCAAAAGCTACAACAGGTCCTGATTTTCTGCCTCTGTATTTGTTTAAAGGATGTGCTGATATACTAATTAAACCCCTTCATTTTTTGTTCAACTTAAGTTTAAAGACAAGTATATTTCCAGATCAATGGAAATTGACTAAAGTAACGCCAATCTTTAAAAGTGGCAAGGAATGCCAAATAGTTAATTACAGGCCTGCAGCAGTCCTATCAGTTCAAGCTAAATAAAATATTTGAGAGTATAATTTATAAATATTTATTTCTCCATTAAAAAAAATATGTTTCAATGAATCAGCATGGTTTTTAAAAGTCGACCAATTAATACTAATTTATTGAGCTTTTCTAATTACGTCTCCTCAGGGTTGGACCTTTTGACTCAGACGGATGCTTTATATCTTGATCTGGCTAAGGCCTTTGATAAAGTAGATCATTTGATTTTATTGAAAAAAATTCACTACTATGGATTATCAGACAATTTAATTGATTTCTTCTGTTCTTATCTAATAAATAGAAAACAGTTTGTATTTTAGAAGAGATTTCAATCTTCTACATTTCTTGTGCAGTCTGGTGTGCCTAATTTAGGACCACAATTATTTTTAATAATGATTAATGATCTATGTAAATATGTCAAAATTATTTTATCATATTTCCCGAATAAAAGATACATTTCATAGCCTACTGAAATGAGTCTGTTATAAATAGACTCAGGAGGCCGGGTCCCAGTTGATAACAGGTAAAGTCGAGAAATTTCTGGTCGTGGCGTTCCTGTCGTAACTACAAATATGCTAAGTGTGGCCGTACTCTAACAGGGAGTGGGGGCCAACAAGCGATGTAAATATACGAGTACTGCCGAGTGATATCAACTTATGTAAACACCCGTGATCAATAGGAACTGCCATTAATTAACCAGGGTATAATTAACTACATATGATGAACTTGGTTAGTTACTGAACTATGCGGACAGCCACTCTTGATTAATATGAATAGTCAATTAATAGTCATTTATTTAGTCTTTAGACAATACAATATTGTAATTGACATCGTCATCTTGAACTTTCAAATGTTCATAAATTTTTGCGGCTGCCAGCAATGTCCGTAGCAAAATATTTAACAAACTTATCAGACTTAGTCGGTGAGGGTTTTCCACCCCAAATCCTCTGTGACCCCGATCAATGTGCGAGAAGAGATACTTTCAACTATGAACGTGAACGTCAAAGAGATCAATGATCAAATCTTGAACTCATTGGATTGCCACCTTCATAAGCTGATAAGTGCCGACACTATGGACAAGGAAAATGAATATGATATGGTCGTGGATGTACAGCTATTACATAAGCCAATGGAAAAGGCGTACCAAATCATATCCTGCGACTTAAGGTTGGCTTCGTATGCCTTATCATGAGAAACTTGAATATTGCCGATGGACTCTTTAACGGTACTAAAGTCATTGTGACAGCGATTACCAAACGGATAATCACTGTCAGACTTCCCGGATGCACGCAACCTTTCGGTATTCCTCGAATCAACTTTAGGTTTGCATTGGCCGAAGGGTCGCCGATTCGTATCTGTCGTCGACAATTTCCCCTCATGTTAGCGTACTCAATGACTGGCCACAAGAGTCAAGGCCAAACAATTGAGTTCGTGGGAGTTGACCTTCGTACGGACTGCTCCACACATGGCCAGCTGTACGTCCTTCTCAGCAGAGTGAGAAGCCCTACTCATATCGTAGTCCTTGTCTAGCAAATAATAGCAAAAATCTTAGAAAAGCAGATAACGGGTCGCATTGGAGCCTACTTTTCTATATTAAAGGCTCTAATGAGGTCCATCACTTTGATTCTTTAATGGGTGTAAATCACGATTCTGCAAAAAAATTGCTTTGCATATGGGAGTGCCTAGTATAAATTTCCATGAAGAATGTTGTTTTCAGCAGAGGAATTCATTTGAGTGTGGTATCAACACTCTTGTAAATGCGAAGCATATTTTTAATTATTATTGTCAAGGTTCTGTTACGAGCTGCATGCCTTTCCGAGCATGGTTGGAGACGACATCCTCTGTTGAATCCCAAACAATTCGTGCTCCAGCTTTGTCGAGGAGTAGTACCGATGGTGTATCCATAAATTCTGTAATTTTGAGAAAGTTGGGACGCGATAACTGGCATGTTGTGCCTAAGTCAAGAAAAGCACCAAGTCCAAAATCTACCCTAGGCGCGTCTTCTATACCATGCTCGAATCGGTATTAGCTGCTGAAGGAAGAGCACTGCTCAAGTGATTTGTCTGTACATAATTCTGTTGCAAAAAAAGCATCGAGTAAGAAAGGTTTTTGCTTACAAAAACAAAACAAAAAATGTAAGAAGAATAATTTTATTGTAACATGTAAATCTTCAGTTACTAGAGGTAGCACTAACAATGTCAATGATGAATTTCTCTGCTACACGCCCCATTTAAATGGGGCAACTGAACGGAATGGTCAAGCTGCAGCTCAGACCAAAGATAAAATTGTCCTTATGTCTGACAGCCATGGTCGTTCTCTGTCAACAAGACTACTTGACCGGTGTTCTGAATCGTTTGAAGTAACTGGAACAGTAAAACCTAACGGACGCTTAGCGAACGTTATTGATGGATTCAAAAGTACATCAGAGAAATTGAACAAAAATGATGCACTTGTAATCCTTGCTGGAACTAATGACATTTCCATGAACTGTAATAAGTCCAATATTATTGAGTCTGTGTTATCTCTTGTCCAAAGTACTAAGAATACTAGACTTTTGCTTTTTGGAATTCCATTCCGGAATGACAAGAGATATCTGAATAGAGCTATTTCTCAAATAAATGATGAAATATTGATGTCTGTAGTGCTTTCAAGCATGTCAGGTTTGTCTCTTTGTCCTCCTTGCATATGTATCGCTACTACACAAGACATGGACTACACTTTAATTACCTAGGTAAAAAGCGGGTCGTTGATTTGATGTACAAGACTGTGGTGCTCCCTGTCTTGCCAAACTCAAATCCCATATCTCCAGTGGAAGTTATTCCTTTGGATATCCCTAAAAGAATTAACAATCAAAAATCCGTTCGCACCAGCAACCGGCCCACCGTTGGTAAAGGATCCTCCAAAACTAATCCGTTTACCACTCGATTTTTCACAATCAGAAATTTTTAGCTAATCTCCGGCGGAATCCGACACGTCTATAGAGGAAGCTATACCGGTGAAAGGCCACCAGGGTACCTCTTCCCTTAGGATTATTCATCAAAATGTTCAGGGATTGTGCGCAAAGTTTGAACAACTTGAGGTATTGCTGGTTCTCTACTCTCCAGACATAATGTGTTTGTCCGAGCATTTTCTTAGGCAAGCTGAAATGGATGTATTAAACTTACCTGGATACAATTTGTCGTCTAGTTATTGTCGCTCTGCACAGCATAAGGAAGGTGTCTGCATTTTGGCCAAAGATTCCTTGGATATTAGAATAGAAGAGATTACAATAGAAATATTTGTATTCCAAAAATCAACCTATTGATTCAATAGATTGATTTTTGATCAATAGATTGATCAATAGATTTTGGACCTATTTATCAACCTATTGATTTTTGGACCTATTTATCATCCTATTTATTCAATCTATTGATGTTGAGATATTTTGTAATGAAGGGATTTGTGAATTTTCTGCAATAAAACTTATTTCTGAAGGCCTTTGTCGACTTACCATGTAATTTTAGCCGTGTATAGACCTCCAAAACAGAATAATGAAGATGTTAAGACTTTCATGGATAATTTAAACAATTGTTTTGAGCTTCTTGTTACATATAAGTCTAGTATTACTGTTGCAGGTGACTTTAACATCGACCTCTCTACAAATGAGAAAAACTCTAGTAACTTGAGGAACTTAGTGGAAACCTTCGGCCTCCACCCCACAATTTGTTTGTTTACAAGGGAATTTGGAGGGTCACAAACTCTTATTGACAACATATTCACAGACATTAATTCATCTGTAGTAGAATCGTATGTTCTTTTCTTTGGAATCTCTGATCATCACTCTCAGCTTATGGATATATTTGTTGATGAACCATCTCGCTCAATTCCTGAATTTAAATATAAAAGATATTTCTCAAAAGAAAATATCAGAGTATTTAAACACTTGCTTAAAGGGGAATACTGGTCAGAGGTTTTCCTGGTGAACGACACGTTCGAGAAGTTTGAAATCTTCCTGAACATTCTCTCATATTACTTTGACGTTGCATTTCCTGTAAAGAAAAGTAGAATCAAGAAGGCAAACATTACCTCTAAGATCGACTTAGACTATTCTTTGCTACAAATTAGAGACAATATGTTATTTATGTATTCTCTTTCAAAGAATTTGGATAGCTCCCACCCCACGAGGCAGCAAGTACCTGAATCTAAAAAGAGAGTTCAGAGCAGGTGTGAGATCTGCTAAAGCCCAAAAAGTCATCAAGTGCCTAAAAACTCCCACAACTTGAACAAAGATTTTTGGAAGATCATCAAAGAAACTGCCCCAAATAAAATCCCTCCACGTTTTAATAGCTTATCAGTTTTTGGTGATCAGGGCATATCTTTCGATGATCCAAAATTAGTTTCTGAGCTATTCAATGAATTTTTTGTTGATGTTAGTAAACGTCTTGGAGGAGGTGATGACTCTTTAAGAGAAAGTACAGTCCATAGTATCCCATTTATTCAAAATGCCTTATTCTTATCCCCTACCCATGAATCTGAAGTTATGAATATCATTGGGTCTCTTAAGAATAGTTTATCATCAGGGAAAGACAAGGTATCTTCCGTATTACTAAAACATTGCTCGATGGAACTAGCCACTCCACTTGCTCACTTGGTTAATTCATCGTTTATCTAGGGCGTTTTCCCTTCTCAATTGAAAGCTTCTGTTGTCAAACCTTTGACAAAGCCGGTTGTCGTCAAGAGATGGGGAACTATAGACTCATTTCAATTACATCTAGTTTTCAAAAATCCTTGAAAAAATTTTCTTGAATCGCCTTTTATCGTTTTTAGAGTAACAGGTTACTGTTTCCACGTCAGTTTGGGTTTAGAAAAAAACACCAACTCTGAACGCCATGATTGAGTTTATATCAAATATAGCGTCATCACTGGACAACCGAGAGAAGGTATTGGGCCTATTTTTGGATTTGAGTAAAGCGTTTGATGTGGTTGATCACTCCTTGTTGTTGCAAAAACTTGAACGTCTTGGCATTAGAGGCATCTCTCTTGAATGGATTTCATCATTCCTTCTTGGCTGTACACAGTCAGTAGAAGTTTCTTATGTGGATAGTTCTGCATGCATTACAAGTCTTGAATCACAGGAATTTGAAATTAATTATCTCTGGAGTACCTCAAGGCACGGTATTAGGTCCGATTTTGTTCCTACTTTTTATTAATGATATCCAATACTGCATTGACAAGGGGACTCTTTCTTTATTCGCTGACGACACCTCTTACAGTCTCACAAAATTGGATAGGAATCAACTTGAACTGGACTTTTTTGTGCAATGTAGCTTATTGATTAAATGGCTTGCCAGAAACAAACTCTATGTGAATTCTGGCAAGACAAATATCTTAGATTTTAAATTGAGGTCACAATTTGATGAAAATAGTCTCTTACTCGGCGAAGATGTGGTTAGCACCAGTTTTGAGACGAACTTCTTAGGCTTCATTATTGATTCTAATTCATTTTTTAGTAATCACATAGAAAAAGTCACCAGAAAGCTTTCTAGCTGCATTTTTATGTTAAGAATATTGGCCTCGTTTACAGACAAAAATATCCTCTTATTGGCATATTATGGTTCTTTTTTCCCTCACATCAGTTATGCGTTGCCAATTTGGGGTTTTAAAAGTTCCAAGACGAAGGCTATTTTCATTCTCCAAAAGAGAGCCATAAGAATCATATTTGGCTTGAAAAATTCCGAATCCTGTCGGGGTGTATTCAGAGAACACAATATTTTAACATTCCCATCTCTATTCATTCTCGAATCCCTGATGTTTATTAAAAAATTTCCACATATATTTTTTAAAAAAACTAATCCGAGATTTACCTTTAGGAAAAATAACCCCCTTTCTCTTCCCAAACACAAAACCTCTTTTTTCCAAAAACAAATGTTATATTCATCCACATTATTGTATAATAAGTTGCCAGTAAATATAAAAAGTATTGATTGTTTGAATAAGTTTAAGAGAGCTGTAAAGAGTCTTCTTTTGACAAAGGAATATTTTAGTGTAAACTGTTTTCTTCTAGGTAAATTTAATTAAGTCTAGTTTTAAATGTAAATTCAATGTGACGATTGTCAATGCACGTTCAAGTTTTAATGACAATAAATGATTGAGTATTATCCAACCTGGAAGAGTCGTTGAAGGGGTCGCCTACGCAAAAAACATTGTGTACGGCGACCTTCTTCTATAACATCGATTGTCATTGGCAGTAAGATAGGGGGTCTGCCTTAAAAAATTCCCCGTCGTGAGTTGACAGAACCTGAAAATGTACTTTACCAGCAGTAGGCAAGGGGCCTGCCTGAAATAAAACTCCCCAACATTCTAGTTATTGTAAATATGGTCTCTAAGTTTGTCGGCCTCCCCGTGGCGAGACTGATATACCATTCATTCGCTGAACGAATGGTTAACTAACGGGCAAACACACATCCTGTTAATAATCAAATTAACCTTTCAAACAATACGTTTTGAGGATTTAAATATTTTTAAAATGTGTAACTATATGGTCTCAACGTTTGCCGGCCTCTCCATGGTGAGACTGGATGGGCCATCGAATGGTTAACAGGCGACTGAAATCAATTAATAACTTAAGTTTTTTACTTGCTTACTTAATAATTTTAAAATCACTATTTCC
This sequence comes from Stictocephala bisonia, assembly GCA_035578905.1. NCBI lineage: Eukaryota > Metazoa > Arthropoda > Insecta > Hemiptera > Membracidae > Stictocephala > Stictocephala bisonia. The sequence goes on along the minus strand of JAQJVL010000953.1, from coordinate 267,796 downwards.
GTATGTTTCCATGTATCATAAGATTTTTAAAAGTATTGGTAAACCCCTTTTTATTGACATTGTTGAGATACTGCAAATGTACATGTTTTGTAAGTTTGGCGATTTCCTCGAGGTTAGAATGTAGTGTTTGATGTTATGAATGCAGTAGTTTCATAACAGGTAATCATAAATCCTATTAATAAGGAAATCATATTTAAATAAATATGACTCACATGAATTAGTTATCTCCATGTTTTGTATACAATGTATAGATATCTACATTTGTCTACTAAGACAATTGGTGAGTAAAGGCACACCATGTTTAAAGGCAAACTAATTCATTATTATGTTTTCCAAATATAAATATTAAATGGCTTTATGTCAAACAGAAACCATGATTTTTTTAAAATAAACATTTGTCCTGTTAAATAAATAACATTTTAACGGGAAATACTATCAGCAGTGAACGAATTGGCCTGAACCCCAAGGGGGTTTGGGGGCGAATCCCCCAACGAGCGAAGCGGGTAGGAGCTTGGCATATACAATGGACATTAGGAGTCTTCTTTTGCTTGACCTAGGGCCGCCAACATTCCACATTTATCTGCTGAGTGACATGACCACCTTTGCTACCTTTTCGCACACTGCTTCGATGTGCTCTCAGAAACGGAGACAACAGTCGAGTATTGCACACAGCCATGAATGAACGTGGTCAAAATAAATAACAGACTAAATATATTATCTTGAATGAAAATATACCATATTGAGATTTCGTATTACCTATTACAAAATAAATTTAAGTACCCGTGAGAAATTACCCCAGGAAGTACAAAGCTTATTTATGAAATAAAAGAAATAGCAGGGAAAGTTCAACAAGTTGAAACAAGTGCCTGTACAATTTTCAAAGTGTCATGCAGGCCAATAGAAGTTTCAAATGAAAACTGGACATTAAGTTCTTGAACTATCCATTCTACTCAACATCGTACACGCGTAAGTATGAGGGTAATCAATGTTGTACAGTGTGTTGATGGCCTGAGAGTCATGAACACGTATGAACGGGTGGAGGGCCATCAACGTCATACAAATGTTGGTGGAGTCATTAACTTGGTATATATAAATGTTTAACTCAGTGGGAGGGTTACGACGTTGTGCTTGTTCTATGATGCAATTGAAGAATGATTAAACATTAAATCACTAATGATTAGGAAGTATTATTTTATTTTATGACCAAAAGTCTACAACAATCGTTTAGCATATCAAACAATTATAGGGCCAGTAGTATAATATTATTACTTTATAATATTATATAATACAATGTTAATTTATTGGGGACTCGACAAAGTAAAACAAAATATTATATGTTCATGAAAACAGCCTAACACGGGATATCTCAAGAATACGATCAGCACGTACACAGCATATTATATACTATATACCAAACCAACGACAGTGATTGTACTATTTTGTTACTTATTATTTTATACCTTAGATCAAGTAGTTATGATCTATACTTAAACCAACTCATACGGAATCAGTTTTCGTTTTGTACTACGATAAAAGTAAAATCAAATGTCAAAAACATCTGTTTGTTTTCACTGTCAGTGTCAGATAGTTAGTTTACTTCATTTTTTTATGTGGTGATTGTGGTGTGTTTTCTCTAACAAAAGAATTGTGAACCAAATTTTACAATGTAATTCAATCTTGTGTAACATTTAATTAGAGGACTAATATTTTAAGAATAATGAGTGAATAGTAGTTATTAAAAGTGTTGTTTTATTTACTTAATGAGGTGTTATCTGGTAAACTCGTGGTGTAAAAAATATTTAAGGAATTAGTTGCTATTTTTTAATTTTAATTTGATATGTTGTGTGGTGATAAGTTAGTTTTCTGACTTTAGACAATGAGTCAAATACAGTATGTTGATGAACTTATTCGAGAATATTTACTGTTTAGAGGATTTAGTGGAACTTTAAAAATGTTTGATTCTGAGCTGAAAATGGATAAAGAAAAAGGATTTAGGGTAAATATAATTTTGATTAGTTAACCTATACTGTACTATAAAATTAGTCTTTTATGTAGGCTATTTGCCAATTGGTATCTATGCAGTTTCTAGACGCATTGCCATTATTGACTTTTATCACTATTGGGTAGAATCAGGTCTATTGGTTTCTGAAATAACTTTTAATTCTCCGGAAATAACGTTTTAAACAAGAACAAACATTTGTGAAAAATGTTAATTTTTTAATTAGGTCTATCTCCGTTATTTTTTGTGAAAATTTCATAATTTTTCTTAGTTTGATGTAGTTTTTTATGCTGATCAGGAATTTGAAAACTATTTTGGTCTACAACAATTATTTCTCGAGATATTGTGGTAAAACTACGTTTGTGGCAAATCACCTTTGGTGGCCATATGCACAATGTTAATAGGAGCTATGACTTACCACAAAAAATAAATTCGCATATGTCTGCCAGTGGCCAGGCACGCACATTCAATGCAAATTACAAATTTTTGTTGAATAAATAAGTTAGACAATTAGGATAAGTTAGCTTAAATTAGGTAAGGTAAGAAAAAAGTCAATTTTTCGGTCTAAAAATTAATGTTATTGAAAAACCAACTAAATATTAAGAGATATTCAGGAGATAGCAGCTAAACTGTCGGGGTATGAAGCTGAACCTAAATAGGACCCTGCTTCAGGTAAACGTGGAAGATGTTCCCTGTGTAAAGACAAAAAAAAAAAGATTTTTTTTAAAAGTGTAAAATTTGTTTGTCTAAGCTATGCTAAAATGCTGTGTAGGCCTACTGACTGCTGTAAAAATTGAAACATCAAAACTCTAAAAAACATATTTTTTCGATTTTAAGTAATTACCGTTATGTTTTTCGACTTGCACTGCTTTTTAAATAATGTATTTAAAATTACATGTGTATTTTTTTTAACTTTAAGCTTCTTAATGTAATTTCAAAAAAATGATTGCAATTCTTTTAACTAAATTGTTATAGAAAGTAAATAAATAGGCTAGGCACTTGAAATATTTTTTTCAGTTTCATAAAAAAATCTGCACTTCTTAATTTTTTTAAGGAAAGTTGCTCTTTATCTCCCTTAACTTGGACACAACGTCTTATTGTACGTCAAGTTGGCAAGGACAAATCCTATCCATTATAACATAGCGGGTAGACAGCAAAACGTACATGTTGTCGAAACGGAATGAAAACAAAAGACAGATATGAAAACTGACGACGCTACCAATGTTTTGTGAAAACTGCAACGATCAGATGGAGGGTGTGAACACTTGTCCTTGTTTGTCATATCGCCATAAATAAGAATCACTATACGGTACTAACTTTCCTGTTCTGTTCTATTTGGTTGCTAAGATTTCACATTTTAAAAAGCCAAGTTATTTAGTTTCTTTTATCAAAAAAAGTATGTCGCAAATTTGTCATCAGCCCTACTATAGATATTTTATTGAGCTGTATAAGGGTTTTCCTTGTTTCTGACAAATCAAAAACAAGGATTATAGTGACCGTAGAAAAAAAACACGAACGAGAGTCAAAATAGTTGAGAATAATATAAGTGCTTCTTCCATTCTACTGTAGAGCTATAATATAAACATAACATAAGCGTTGACTGAGCTGAGCTCAGCTAAAACATAAGAAAAGACGTTGCCGTGTGAATACAGAATAAAAGGACGTTTTGACGTACCTTTAGTATGAACGATAAGAGGTAGAATAAAAGGTTGCGTGTAAACCCCCCCCCCCATAGACTATTCATTTGATTGATTTGTGTGGGAAACCTATTCAAACAGAATAAGGGAGAAAACCAGTTCAGTTCAAGGTGAACATTATGATAAATACTGCCAGTCCAGTCCAAATTCGAAATTGCGCTATCCCTAATCTAAACTCAAATTCCTGACATCTTAGACTGCTTGGCCACTGGCTTGTTTAGAAGAAATGATGTAATAAGATAACATTTCATTTCTGAATAATACATCAACCATAATAGTTAGAAGTAATAAATTATTTATTTTTAGGTTGATAAGATAGTTGATCAACTGATGCAGTTCATTTACACATATGACCTGAATAGTCTCAGGGAACTCTGGGGAGATCTGGATCAAAAAATGTTTTCCAAGCTTGAGAGTGAATTCATAACAGGCAAGTAAAGTGCATTAACTAATTTATTATTTGGACATGAGAAGTAGGGATCAATTTACGAGGCGTGTTTTTAAAGTAAGTACCGTTTTTAAATTACGCCGCCGCAGCGCTGCGGTCGCCGTTTAGCGCATGCGCGTTGTGTAGCTACATCTGTTGGGAAGCCACAGACGCCATTACGGAACCATCCGATCGAGTTTACATCTGTTTGCGTGATTTTAAAATGACTCCACCTATTGAGAATCCCGCCGACTGCGAAGTGCATGCTGTAATACGGTTTCTCTGTGTTCAAGGCTTCAAAGCAGTTGACATTCATCACCAAATCAGTGAAGTGTATGGTGAAAACATTATGAGTGATGGAATGATTTGGAAATGGGTTAGGGCCTTTAAAGATGGCCGCACAAACATTCATGATGAGAAACGAAGTAGGCGACCTTCAGTCATCTTTTCTTCAGTCGCCTACTTCGTTTCTCATCATGAATGTTTGTGCGGCCATCTTTAAAGGCCCTAACCCATTTCCAAATCATTCCATCACTCATAATGTTTTCACCATACACTTCACTGATTTGGTGATGAATGTCAACTACTTTGAAGCCTTGAGCACAGAGAAACCGTATTACAGCACGCACTTCGCAGTCGGCGGGATTCTGAATAGGTGGAGTCATTTTAAAATCACACAAACAGATGTAAACTCGATCGGATGGTTCCGTAATGGCGTCTGTGGCTTCCCAACAGATGTGGCTACACGGCGCGCATGCGCTAAACGGCGACCGCAGCGCTGTGGTGGCGTAATTTAAAAACGGTACTTACTTTAAAAACACGCCTCGTATTAGTCTACACAGACTTGTGATATTCTTTTGTAGCCAAAATCATGACCAGGTGAAGCTCAATACAAAGAAAATAAACGGTTTAAGACTAATAAGTTTTGTTTCGGTGTTATCTTCAGTAACATCTTTTTAGGAATTGAATAAAAAAACTTAATATATTAGCATATCCGAAGTTTGCAATGGCTTCAATAACAGAGTTAAGGCCCTTTTATATGATCCCTTCTGTCCATATATAAGTTTCACTATATGATTCATTCTGTCCACATATAAGTTTCAATTTCCTTTCCAAGTCTGAAAGGAGGTTTTTACACAATCCGTTCACTTCTCATTTTAGTGTGAATTAATGAATATGTGCCGTGAGATATTGCAGTGGCTTTGAATATTTTTTTTAAAAGTGTGTGATAATGGACGAAAACCGTTAAATAGCTGTAGCCCTAGCTTTGACTGTGAAGAAACCGCGGAGAAGTCAATGGAGTAAAACTTGGCAAAGAAATTTATTGTTGTATGTAAACTTAATGAAGGAACTTCATTTAGAAACATGTGATTGATTGAACTTTTTACGGATGGACGAGGATGCATATTTATTGTTATTACGCCTTCAAATGAGGTTGAATTGATTTGAGGACGGGTGTGTGTTTACATGACAGGAATTCCTTGAACTGATAGGAAATCGAATGGCCTGACAGTCCCAACAGCTCTCTGTCTCTGTTGCCATATTCTAATCATTTTTGCCTTTTTGCACACAGGATCAGCTTTCAGTTCAACTGAAACGGATGTGGAGATCGTGTAAAAGGGCCTTTAGATTGAAATCATCCAATTAGAGGTAGTGAGTGTGTGGAGATCTATCTTAGATTTTAATGCCTCTTGTTTTCTTCCATATTCTCTAGTTTGAGAAAAGATATAATTATTAAGTTCTAGAGTTAAGAACCAATTAAATCTGTCTTCTTGACTGGCCATGTAATTTCATTTATGGTCATGAGAATAATTTGTCTGTACAGCTGTTCGTAAGCTAGAGAATTCTGTGCTCAAGCTCTACCTCGTCAACGCTGTTACCAATAACAAATCAGATAAGGTAACAGAGTTCTTCTCTCGGCTTACACCTGATCTACAAGGCCAGGTGGAGTGGAAGGATTGGTTTAGTGAGTAGCCACCAACTAAATTATTTTATAATTACAACTAGATTTTTAATTGTATTATAACATTCTGTATTGGTTGGAAAGTGCCTGTTAACAATACTATTCATGATTATGATTTGGAGATTTACAACCCCTTTGTGTAATTTCAAAATATCACAAACTTCTCCTCTTTACAGAGGCGATAAGACATAAACTAAATACTTAAAAATAAGACAGTTTACATTGAGATAGACTTCTCATTAGAAATCCATGTTATTGGAGTATGTACAATAACACTGTAAACTAATATAGTATAAAGTTTATTGAAATGTTCAACCTTTATCATGCCAGTGGCCTTTACTAGAGGGTTTCGGTATTATTGCAATATAATAACATCAGGCATGGCTGTTTCTTGGGTAGGTGACCGGTCTATGATCTTGTCCTTGATTTAGCCCATCTTGTTGGTAACTGCTGGTAGCTGGTGATGTGATTACCTGTTCTTTTAAGTGAACAGTGATAACCCTTCCTGCTCACTTGTAAGTCCTGTGATTTCAAACTTTTGCTCTTTTTGTGATTCTGCTCTTTTCGCTCCAACCGTGATTTGAACATCAAATCACTTAAGAGGGCTACGACCTACTACACCAATCGTTTCGCTTCAAGGTTATGTATTTGAGGTGATTCCAAGATATCATTAAACAAGATTTAAACGCATTGTTTAATTTCTCTCCTGCAGTTCTATTTTTTTTAAATTGAGACAGAGTTAAAAATATAAATTCTTGTTGTTTATATTGATTCATAGTGAACAGTTCATGTCTTGTATATAAATATTTTTTAGCGCTTATTTCATAATCTACATATTTTTAAAAATATACCATCCGCATTGAAAACAAAAGAATTACTGTTTTGTACGTTAACAAAAAATTGCTTTAAACAAATAATAAGCAAGGAAAAGTTTTAATACAAGAAGTAGTCATAATAATAATGGCTGAGTGAGATCACAATAAATAATTTTAACTTATTTAAATAAGAGTGCAGGAAAGGATTGAACTGGCTGGGCGAGTCACAATTGCTTTATATAACGTGACAACTGACTGGCGGGAAAAGATTGTACTGTTCCAATACAGCTCTGAGTTGAGCAGAGCAGCTGAAAGAGCTGTCATGACAACGGAAAGCGCCGGCATAGCGGATCACTGTAGTGATTAGTGAGCAGTTTCGTTTAATCACTAGTGGTAGCTGGAAAGTCACCTTTAATAAGTTGGTCCTTAATAAATTCTAGTGAACCTTGGGCCTTAAATGTTGTAAACTGCACTTACGAAATTAATTAAGGTGCAAGATCCAGCACAAAATGTTTTTAAAAAAAGGTGTGCTGGTATTATGTTTGTATATAGTTTTGTAGTAAATATTTCAGTAATATGGTTTTCTGAATGAATAAAATAATACCTCAGTCTGAACACCTTAATAAGATTGTAGGCTTCTTAAGAAGTTTTTTATTTTTTACAACATTATATAGTTTTAAAACCCAAACCCTCTACTAATTTGTGGGCCTCTAACATTTTAAAACCAAAGTTAAAAATATCCCTCAAGTCATAATCATATATACTGGGTGGTCCAAAAAGAACGTATGAATTTTAATAAACAATAACTATATTTATTGTGAATAGAAACCAAATTGTTAACGTCTGTGGATGCACGACTACTATGGGCTCTAGCTCTGTCCTGCGGGAACCACATTTCTTACAAGTTTTTAACTAAAGCATTAAGTTGTGGCTGACTAAATTGTGTAGCATAGCTGCATCGTCCTCTCAAAAAAATGAGGTCCAATGATGCCCATTTTCAAACTCAGCTTATTTCATTATTTGTAATTTAGTACTAAATTAAATAAGAATAAAAAGTAGAAAGTGCATTATGAAATGGAATGTGAGATGTGGTAATAAGTGATTGTTTTGGTAAGAACAAGAAGTAAGCCATGATCAGTGCCCATAAGCATTGTAAGGTGGTTTTGGTTTGTTTAAAAAGAAATCCCGTTTTATAATCTGTTTTTAGGGTGCTTTTTAAACATATATGAGTCCAAGCATTGACTTTATACATAAATGTATATGTATATAGTGAAGGGTCTAAGTAAGTTACGAAGATGGTAAGGTATCCGGAACGTATAGGAATGAAATGAAACAAATGAGAAATTATTTTATGTTGATTTAAACATAATAATAAATATTTAATTTTATTATGATATTTTTTAAACATCGTTTCTATTCCTGCAGTGCTGAATTGATATAATGTAAGGAAATTAACTGTTAACTGTTAAGTGCCACCACTAAGAGTGTTGTCATTGCCTGTGGAGCCAGACAGATTTTATGGGGTTTTACATTTTGGGCCGTATGTATCAGAAATGATACACACACTTTGGTTCGTCCTGGGCCATGTGTATTATTTCAGTCAGGGCTATGTGTATCCAATGGGAACACGCAGACTATGCTTTTACCATTATAACTGTGTTCTCCTGGCCCTGGACTACCACTACCATATCAGGCTTGACCCGGGCTGTACAAGTCAGGCTATAATGACATTGAAATAACACTAATATTTTTGAGTACCTATGAGATATATTTTACTTAAAATAACATCAATAAAAGGTTATAAACGTAATAAAATGTTACGATTTCTTATATTAAAGATAATTCAAATTCTAGTCTACAATATAAGATGATAATAAAATATTCAATATCATGTCACAAAAATATATCTTGCTCTAAAACCTAACAGGTCTATAACCATTCTCGTGACACATTATTTTTATGGTAGTATGTATAAAATGTAGACTATTTAAAATTATAATTTGTTCTAAAAATTTTAAAAATTGATAAGACCGCATATTATATTAAACTAAATCACATGGCCCAGTTAGTAAAATACATGATTTTACTCACTGGGTCATATGTATCATAAATGCACACACAGCTAAAACACATTTATTTTCAAATGTAAAGCTATAAGGATGTTTCTTTCATTTTGTAGAATCTAACAACACTCTTGGCCCCTGACGTAAAAACATATTTTTTGTGGTTGTCAGGAACGGTAACATGCTTGTGCATCACTTATGATACACTTTGCCCCTCAGGGAAGTTGGGTGTGAATCGATTAGATACACACAGCGCTGAACGTGTTAATTTATGGATTTTAAAAAATTTATGTGATTTGTATGTGTTGATATTACTTTTTACATCTAAAAACTTGGGTGTTCAAGTCAAATTTTTCATGTGGACCCCCCTTCCGCAATTTCTGGCTACGTTCCTGATAATAGCACCCGCAACTTGCAATTGCTCAATTATCCAATTCAAAACCTTTCACTGTTCGAAAAAAAACCCGCTCTATATGGGAATGAGGCTCTACAACAAAATTCCAGCAAATTTTATATCCTTCACTAAAGATAGGTTGAAGCTCCATATGAAAAACTTATTAACTGCTAAGTCATATTATACTGTTGATGTGTTTCTGAAAGACAATAATATTTAATCAATTCAATTGTTGTATAGTTAAGTTATTTATTTTATTTTAATTCTTTGGTTAATATATATTATTATTATATATTGACTATGCACCAGTGTGTATTACCAATGTAATATGTAAAAATGTTCATGTGCAATAAAGATCTTTGTCTTTGTCTCTGTGTGACAGTGAAACCTGGTATTTGGTATAACAAGTTTATTTAAGTTGAAATAATAAGGGCACCACCTTGTTGAGCTTGATAGAGTAAGTAATCCCCTTTGTTCTAGCAAGAGAAGAATTATTATACAATGTATTTTTGGGAGGATAGAACATTCTGACACTAAAAATAGGTTTGCTCGGTAGATCATATCAGTAGGGATTAAGAAGGGTTAAAGTGTGGTTGTAAGAAAAACAAATTAGAGGAAATCACATTATAGGATATACAAAAATCCTATTAACATATTGAATGCTGAAAGTCTACATAATTGCACACTGTAATGCTGACCACAATACACTATCACTTAGTACAGTCACCCCTCCTACAAAAATGGTGGGAACAGAAAACAAAGTACTCTTGAACACAAAAACTTCCACAACAAGCAGCAAGAGATACAACGTTTTCCGACAATAGCGAAATTCACGCTAAACCAATGCATTTGAAGCAAGAGTTGATCAAAGTAGTTCGCATTCAACATGTTAAACAATTCAAAACTAAATGGCTGAGATTGGGGAAGGTGAAAAAAATCACAAGGATCTGTCCAACTATTGTATAGCCTTACTCATTACAGCCAGGTAGAGAGAACACTCCCTAGGGAAATAATTTACTCTGAAAATTTGTATCCCAACTATCCTGAACAAGAGAACTTGCACTAATTATCTAGGTAAATGTTAATTGTTTTAATTTTGTTACGGGCAAGAACCACACACCCTCTATATAATATAGTTGTGGGCGAACCGGTCAAGGAGGGTATTAACACACACACTGTAATATCAAGAGTTTACTAGAGTTAACACTGTTAATATGGCAGTGGGCAAACCGGTCAAGGAGGGTATTAACATACACACTGTAATATCAAGAGTTTGCTAGAGTTAACACTGTTAATATGGCAGTGGGCGAACCGGTCAAGGAGGGTATTAACACACTGTAATATCAAGAGTTTACTAGAGTTAACACTGTTAATATGGCAGTGGGCAAACCGGTCAAGGAGGGTATTAACATACACACTGTAATATCAAGAGTTTACTAGAGTTAACACTGTTAATATGGCAGTGGGCGAACCGGTCAAGGAGGGTATTAACACACACACTGTAATATCAAGAGTTTAATAGTGTTAACACTGTTAATATGGCAGTGGGCAAACCGGTCAAGGAGGGTATTAACACACACACTGTAATATCAAGAGTTTGCTAGAGTTAACACTGTTAATATGGCAGTGGGCGAACTGGTCAAGGAGGGTATTAACACACACACTGTAATATCAAGAGTTTGCTAGAGTTAACACTGTTAATATGGCAGCGGGCGAACCGGTCAAGGAGGGTATTAACACACACACTGTAATATCAAGAGTTTGCTAGAGTTAACACTGTTAATATGGCAGTGGGCGAACCGGTCAAGGAGGGTATTAACACACACACTGTAATATCAAGAGTTTACTAGTGTTAACACTGTTAATATGGCAGTGGGCAAACTGGTCAAGGAGGGTATTAACATACACACACTGTAATATCAAGAGTTTACTAGAGTTAACACTGTTAATTATTACTTTTTATCAATCAAAATTTGTTATCATACATAGGTATTCTATAAGACTTAGGTATTCTACAGAACAATAGTTATAATTTAATCAACAGTTTATAACACTAACCAAGGCTTTGAACTGTACCAAATTAAAAAAAAAAAATAATAAGGTTACATACATCTTAGTAAGAAATAACTTAACATTTTTTATCTTTAAATTATCATAGAATTAAGAATTTCTGTAATTACATTCAGAAAACTAGAACTTTTAATTTGTGTAATTTAAAATATAACATCTTCGCATTCTTTGTCATCAAAAGAAAAAATATTAGCAGTTTCAATCGGGTGTTGGCTTACCTCAGCCAATAATTAATAAAGTTGGCAAAATCTACAGCTTGTAGTGATGAGGGTTTCCAGATATCCTACCAACAAGATGGAACTTAAGTTGATTACTCCAGGAAAACGCAAACCAACTGTCTTCTAACTGTCATTTATGGCAAACCTACAAGTTCAAGGTCAGCTATCTGTCAGCTGTATGATCTGACTAACCCCACTATATCTCAGTACAGACCAAATAACTGAGTGCCCGATAATCACAATGGCAGAATGTTTGCTCGTCTCTTTTGTTAATCCACAGTTGAAGGTGCATGCTTCAATTGAATTATTTAAAAAAAAAAATTTATTCTTAGAGTAGCAATCTCAATAGAATCCAGGATGCAAAGTAGGAAAAAACAGACTTTACAACACACAGAGTCCTTTAAAGAAAGGAACTACACACCTTTTTACATAGGCCTGCAGGCCTAAAGGTGAACATTATTCAACAAGTGAAGTACCGAATGATAGCTCAGTAGGGGATTTATGCTTTGGACCTTGCACTTCACAGTCTGAAGCCTTAGCCACTGAGCCAGTTGTATAGATAAAGTAAAGCAGCAAATCTTGAAGTTTGTAAGCTAGCTTTATGCAATGTAGCCCTTGTGTTCCCCAAAACACAGAGGAAAACTAGAATAGAACGTAAAATTGATTTTTATTAATCATCTCTTAAAATAACAGCCTACCTAGAAATTTTTTGCTATATTTGTGATTAGGTTCACAAAAATAGTTAATATGTTGAAACCAAAATTTATATTTTACTTCCAACGTTCGCACTTTACTTGTATCTTCATATGGAACTATTGTTTTACAGTGTTACCATTTGTTAAAAACCCTGAAGAAAATACAGTATTTTCCGTCCACTTCACAAGAAATTGGCAAGATACTTTGATGGTCTCTCTTCACAACTTTCTGGCCATTATATATCAGGTATGGAATTTATTATTATTAATTTTTCACCACTCTAGGTGGCATTCCTAAGCGATGACTGTGGCAACTCCAGACGACAGGTACATTCCTTAGAAGCGACTACAGCAGTCGCGTTGTGGACAGTAAGTACAGCTGTACTCACTGGTAATGGCAAGTGTATCAGTGTTGGGGCTAACTTATATTCTATTGCAAGAAGAGGAGCATATTTTTTTTTTTACATGCCCCCTAGATTAGATTAGATTAGATACACCGGGTTGTGGTCCTGTCGCCAAGCCCACTGCGCCTAGACTCCATAACCCTTTGCACCCCGAGACTGGCGACAGTGTCACAAGAGACTAGTCCCCCTTATGAAGGTCATGATCTCCCCGAGTGTAGCCCTTCTAATATCCTCTGGTTCCAGAAAAGCGGCACCCAGAGTCCTATACCTAAGAGATGAGAGAGCTCCACAATGACAAAAGATGTGTATGGAGCTCTCCTCGTAGAGCCTACATGTGGAGTCCTCTGTTAGGCCCATAATCTTCATGTGTCTATTAAGAAGATTGTGTCCGGTCAGCATACCCGTAACCTCCCTCACCTTGGCCCGGTTACAGCTCAGCAGATCTCCGCTGTACCTGCGACCCGGTCCTTGGATCGCACGAGACTGCCTGAGCCCGGACTCGGTCCTCCATCTACTATCGTGTTCCTCAGAGGTCCACCTGTCAATTCTTCTTTTTACCTTTTGAAGAGGAATACCAAGAGCCGGCTCCGGCCCCAGCAGTGGGCATTTTGCCCCTCTCCTAGCCAGTGCATCGGCTCTCTCATTCCCATCAATACGAGCATGCCCAGGGACCCATATGAGTCTCACCTGTTTATGCTGGCAGAGAGTCTCCAGGATCCCCTGGCACTCCCATACCAGCTTAGAGCTGGTATGTGGTGCCATGATCGTCTTTATCGCCGCCTGGCTGTCCAAGCAGATTGAGACAACTCCTCCGAAGCCACCTAGACGCATTTCTTCTTGTGTGGCTATCATGACAGCCATCACCTCCGCCTGGAAGACGGTTGCATGGGCCCCTAGAGGTACAGACAGAACTTTCCGTGCTCCCCTCCCGTACACCCCCGCACCCGCACCCGCACCTTCTTCTATAAGTGAGCCGTCTGTATACCAGACGCTTCCTTTTACTTGTGCGGGCTCGGTACTCCCCATCCACTCATCTCTGCTTGGAAGGAAGGCCCTAACCCGCCTGTCAATTCTGTACTTAGGTACCATTAAGTCTGTTCCCATCGAAATCAACGGGTCCAGACCAATGTCCCCAGATAGTATACTCCCGTGGAGTCCTGGTTGGCCAGACAGCCAGCCACCAGTCGTCCTTATTCTGAAGGCCGCTTTACAGGCCTCCCCTTTTACAAACAGGTCCATTGGGCGGAGCCCAGTGAGGACCTCCATCGCCGCCAATGGGGTTGTTCTAATTGCGCCTGTGATTCCCAGGCACGCCATTCTCTGACATCTGTCTAGTGTTAGCCTTGCACTATTCTGTGCCATGGCCGGCCACCAGACAACAGCCGCATAACATAATGAGGGCCGAAGTACACTCGTGTATAACCAGTAAACCATCTTTGGTTTTAGACCCCACGTTGTCCCGATGGCCCTCCGACAAGCCCAGAAAGCCATTCTGAACTTCCTGGCTTTCTCCTGAAGGTGCTTGAGCCAGTTCAGTTTAGCATCCAGGATAACCCCCAGATACTTAACCGACCCTGTAGCTCTTAGCTCCATATTTCCCATGGTGGGCATGTATAGGCATCCAGCCTCTTCTTCCTAGTGAAAAGTACAACTTGTTTAGGATTAACAGAGAGCCCCTTGTCCCTACACCACCTTTCTAGGTATCTCAAGGTAGCCTGGACGATGTCCGACACCGTGCTGGCAAACTTACCAACGCCCAGTATACACACATCGTCCGCGTATGCCTGAGCATATACCCCCATCCCGTTCAGCGCCCTTAGTAGGTCATCAACCACCAAGGACCACAGGAGATGGGAAAGGACGCCCCCTTGGGGGCAGCCGCTGCCGACTACAACCTGAACTGACGCTTCATTCAATGTTGCCTTAACCGTTCTGCTGCGGAGGTAGGCCTCAATCCATCTGACAATGATGCCATTGACGCCCGTCCTAACGACAGCATCGATCATAGACTGTAGGGAGACATTATTGAACGCCCCCTCTATGTCCGTGAAGACACCCATGGCTAGCTCCTTCTGCCGAATCGTCCCCTCAACCCTCGTGACGAGTCTATGAAGAGCCGACTCCGCAGATCTCCCAGCCATGTATGCGTGTTGGTTTGTATGGAGTGGGTTATCTCTCAACACCCCGTCTCTCATATGCCTGTCGACCAGCCTCTCCAATGTCTTTAAAAGAAAAGACATGAGGCTGATCGGTCTGAAGTCTTTAGGTCTGGAATGTGTACCCCTTCCAGATTTGGGTCCTCCACAGCCTTGGGATATACCCCAAGGCCAGGGAGGCCCTACAAATTGCGGTCATGTGGGGTAGGAGCGGCTCCAGACCCCTCTGCAAGTGCACAGGTAGGATGCCATCCGGCCCAGCGCTCTTGAAGGGGGCGAAGCACTCAACAGCCCACCTAATCCTTTGCTCTGTGACAACCTTCTTTGCCTCACTCCAGTCCCCGTGCGAGGCCCCAGTGCAAGCCCACCCCACCAAAGTGGGGGGGCCCGCTGCCGGTTCCTCGACGGATCCCGGGAAGGAGTCTCAAATAAAAGTTGCAAGGTGTCTTCTTCTGAACTGGTCCACTCCCCATCCTCTCTAATGAGGGGTTCCAGTCCTCCCCCAGGGTCCTTAGCCAGCACTTTGTGTAGCCTAGACATCGCTGAGGTTGTCTCTATAGAGGAACAAAAGTCTCTCCAGGATTTCCTGGAGAATCTACGAACCTCTTGCCTGTAGTTTCTTTGGGACTCCCGGTAGGCCAGCCAGTCGGCATCAATACCGGACCTGCTGGTCTTGCCGAGGAGCCTTCTGGTTCTCCTTCGATGGTCCTCTAATTCTCGGGTCCATCTCCGGCTTCGAGCATCCCTTTGTGTCAAAGGGCAGTTATTCTCATAAGAGGTGATTACAGCCTCCGTAAGGAGTGCCGCCCTCTCCTCTAGATCCTGCCCAGATCGAATCTGGCCTTTAGGAATTAGATCCAGTTTGTCAGACAGTTCCACCGAATAGGAGGCCCAGTCTGTCTGTCTGGGATTCCTGTACACCCTCTTTGTTGTCTGGCCCTCAAGCACAAAGCAGATGTGTCTGTGGTCCGACAACGAGGGTTCCTGCGAAACTTCCCAGTCCCCCATGTCATGAAACATTGAGGCAGAGACCATAGTTTGTCTATAACCTCCCTCCTAATGATGTTCGAAAAGGTTGGGAGATTACCCTTATTTAGTACGAAAAGATCGGTACTGCCCAGGTATTCTGCAAAAGCAAGGCCCCTCTCGTTCGTGTCACTGCTTCCCCAAACCTCATTGTGAGAGTTGGAGTCACAGCCGACCACTAGCTCAAGGTTCCCGCTCCAGCAGTAATCCACCAATGCCACCATCTCTCTTGATGGTGGGAGGGTCGTCCTATCGTATGGGAGGTATACTGATGCAACCACCAGTTTCCTCCTTACGCCATTAACCTCTTGCAGTTTAATAATCGCTGCAACAACATCTCCTCCACAGAATTCCGGTATGAGCCAACTATCCACGCCTGCAACCAAAATGGCCGCCCGCGGCTTCAGCTTGCCCGATCCCCCGTAGAGCTTATATGTAGGAATGTTGAAACCCTTAATACAGTTATCCCGAATCCACGGTTCCTGAATAAGAGCAACATTAACCCCTCTATCTCTTACAGTTCTAGCTAGTATAGTAGAGGCCTCAATACTATGATTGAGGTTGGCTTGTATAAAACTTAGCATTACCTCGACTCCAGCTCCTTGTCCCTTGGTCCCCCTCTTGCTTCGGGTAGCCCAAGCTCCTCCTCTTACCCGGAGGATCTGCCGGTGTGCCAGGTCCAGGTTTCCCCAGACCCTGGGCCACCGACGTCCCCTCCCCCTCCTCCCCCAGATTCAGCGAGTCCACGCATTCCTGCAGGGCTTGCACCTCTAGGGAGGGAGGGTGTGGAGAGGATGAGAGAGACTCTTCATCCTCATCCATCCGGGCCTGAGACTCACGCGCGAAGGCCTCAAAGGCCTCCTGCGTGGTCCTGATATTGCCAGACTGGGCAGGGTCCGAAGACTCGCCGCCCTTGTCTGCCTTCACATCTGAGCTGGGCTGCTCCCTTACCTCTGGCACGTTCAGACTTGTTTCTTTTTGTTCTTTGTTCATATTTAATGCTTGTTGTGTATGTGTATGTATGTGTGTGTATCGGTGTTCAAGTCCCAAGGGCCATCCATATTTCTTTTGCCACCTCCCCTCGAGCGCACCCACGCCCCCAGGAACCCCTGTGGCCTCGGAAGTGCCCCCCTAACCCATTTACACGGTCCCATCCAGTCACCAACTGGCAGTGTAAACAGGATCGGGATTTTCGCCAGCTGATAGAGCAGCCACCACATGCTGGTGAGGCCAGGTCGGGCCCCTATACTATCTGGCAGCCCGGTGTGCCATCCCGGTTTTAACAACTGTACCCTCAAGAGCCCTAGGGTCATAGTACCCGCGGTTTGGCGGCTCCAGTCCTACTTCTAGCCCCTGAGACAGTGTCATGTAATTGTATGGGTTGGGTGTGGTGCTGAGTTCAGGGTCCGCGGGGTCACTGCTCCCGTCAGCTGCACACCTCAGCTGCCCCTGCGGGCCATGCCCCCCTAACCCTACAACTGCTGCCTCACTGCATTTATCAATAGTACAACTGGCCGTTCTATAACAAAGTAGCTATGAAATGAGTTACCAACACCCAAAAATGAAAATGGACCAATGTGGATGGCCGTGTGGATCGCTCAAGAACAAATACAATACAGTATGCACAGTTTGCTGTGTACCGGGAACTACGACTGCATGTCTGCATTTCTATGATACTATGCAAGCAACGCAGCTGTATTGAGTTTATCACCGGTGCTGCCACCAGGGCTGCTAAGAGGGGGGGGGGGGCAAAAGGAGCAGATTGCCCCAGGACCACACAGACTTAGTTCAGAGGGGGGCCACATTTCATGTAACAAAAAATAAAATACTTAATAATCTACTAGATAAGAAACGATTCAGGCCTGTATCAAAATATCAAAAGTGAGATTAGGCCAGATAAGTCTTTCAGTTTTAGTTTTAAAACGTTTAAACTAAACCATTAGTTTTATAGCAACCAGGGAGCCTTTTGGAGCAAGTTGAACACTGGTTTTTGAAGTTTGTCATATGTCGGCATAGTGGCTTGACAGCATACGCTCTGATTGGTGTGACTGCAACTGTACTCCTCACCAGTTGTCTTGTTTGTGAACAAGTGTAAAGTCATGCAGCTTGTGAACACACCAAAATATCTTTTCATTTTGCGAACATATAAATATACTTGAGTGGTGTGGACAGTAGCCCACCCCTATTAGATGTCCTGTTTTGGAACACTATTTCTATAAAACCTGTCAAAAGACCCACTAACTTTACATTAGTATTACTGAAAACTCCGTGTTTGGACCGCATTTAATACAAGGTGGACAAAAGCATTTCTGTATGTTTTATTTTTTAACTTTAATTTCAAAAGTATATACTACCTCAAGCAAAATTGTTATACTTGTCCTAAATTTCAACTCTATCTTTGATTTAGTGGTAAGAAAATCAATTGCGTGTTCGCATTGTAATCCTTACAAAACCAGTAGTTATGATATATTACTATTATTATCTTAATACAGTGATTGTGAATTTATATCTATTTGTAGTAGTTTATTGATTAAGCTTTTAATCTTATTTTTCTCACCAATTCTGTTTGTTTGTGTAAATAAATAATCTTGATTTAGTGTTTAGAAAATCCATTGTCTCGTCGTAGCAAAATAATACTTCTATTTGGTGTGAAAACGATTTATCAGTAACCTGGGGCCTAAAGTATGCAAATGAATAAATTGTAATAAAAAAAGTGGAAGCCTAAGAACAATACAATCAAATAAGCAAACAAAATTAAAGTAAAAACATTTTAAATCTGTCATTTTAAAAAGCTCGAAAAGTTTTTATGAAAAAAGGTTCTTACAAACTTGGTTTCAAAGCCGGTAATAGGCGGCGGCATTCCGTTCGAACATGGTAACGTTGCACTCTTTCCCAGCATTGATCAGCTAATTTTTCAATATATGCACTACATTTAAGAAATAGTAGTCTTATTTCAGTAGTCACTGAGTCTTGTACCCCAAAAACCTGCAGCAAAATGTACAATTTTTTAACGACGTGGTTGGAAGAGTCCAATAACTGTCATGAAGGGTAGGTCGGGTGTATTCCTTACTTGGCATCGTCAATCAGTAGTCTGTTTGGTTGCTGTCGTCCAGTAAAGAAATATTTTGTTATTGTTGTATTTTATATAGTGATATTTCTGTAATTTAATGCGTTCTTTTATTGTCTGGTTTAATTTACCCTGAAACTGTAACAGGAACAGGGATTTATTCTCAACATATTCAATAGAGTAGTTCCTGATTAAAAACAATTTATGCCCACGTACAGGTTGTTCCCCAACAAATATCATGATTTATTAATGTTGCCATACATTAATATAAAATCAATCTACGACCTATCAAAATTGTTTTCATATTTTTTTACTTTCACTGGCAAACGAGTAAGCCATTTATATTTTTGACAATCATTTATACAGTATTTAGGCCTATTTATTGTTTATTATATGATAAGTGAAATTAACTATGATTGAACCACTGTACGTATATTGTTGAGGGGTAGGGTCAATACCACTGTATGTGAATGGGTGTGTGGGTATGTCAATACCACTGTCACTGTACAGAAGTGTACACTGTGACGTACATCAATGATATAGTGTCCAATTTGACAGACATAAATTTCACTGTGTTTTATACTGAGAAAATTGAGTTGGTACAAAATGCCTTTTATGCCTGTGAAATAAAAATTGAATAGTTTTAAAGTTGAGCACAAAGACAAACTTTGTTCATGAGAATAAACTAATTGTTTTAGAGGGGTGCCGGACTTCTCTGCCCGACCTCATTTTAGTGGTCTGGAAGATTACTTATTGTCGTCTTATTGAAAAAAATTACACTCCAATTTAAAGACTACGCTGTTTAGAATAGTCAAATGGGTGACCATGGAAAAAGTTTTACTCGTTTATTTTGAAATCGAAATATTGCAAAGTAAAAAGGGATATATTACTAGAGTTTTAGGATGGTTTTTATCTGTTAAAAAAAGTTATTTTAGCCTCGGACTCCGGTGCCCCCTTAATGTCCATCATCAATAAGCTACGTAGCCAGTGGTCTACAACCTGTTTTGAAAACAATAACATAACCTCAACTCTCAGTTGACTGTTTTTTAATGAAAGAGATGGTAATAATATTGTAGAATGTGCTAAAAGTAAAATATCAATTATAGTATATTTGACAATCAGAGTAATGAAATTTATTCTGAAGTGAAGGAAGAGGCCACATGGTAAACTTTGTCCCGGACCACCAAAAGTCTCTAAGCGGCCCTGGCTGCCATGAGAGAACGAGGTTTAATGTTTCTACGGCGGTGTAACAACTTTAGAAAACGAACGTTCAACTTCCATCGTATCGGTCAGCTTATCCGTATATACCAGAATCCGGATAATTTGGGTCCGGATAATAATAGGTTTACTGTATATTGGCTTTGTCCTCACTGACTCACTCAGTTATCAGTGCAGAGATGAAACTACTTGACCTAGAAATTAAAATTTTGCATGGAAATTTCTTTTGGGTAATAAGCACCCGCTAAGAATGGATTTTTCAAAATTAAAATTTTGAGGTGATTTTAGGGGGTGGGGGTGGAAAAAAAGCTGTTTGTACTCTTTGCACAATTTGGCTTATTACGTGAAAACTAAAGGTCAGATCTTCAATCTCATTCAAAAACGTTGGTGTAGAATAAAACTATCTACATCTTTTGTGTTTAAAATTTTTTTCTATCTCTTAGTTTACAAGTTATTTTGCAAAATGTAACTAAAACAAGCAAAAAATTGTGTGATTATAACTTTTTTCCCTATAATTACTAAAGGAGTGCTAAACCATCAGAGGAATAGTGGACACTTTTGAAGTTATATAAAAGTACGTCCTTTCCCTCTTAAAATATTATTTTTTGGGTTGGGACAACCAGTGAAAATAGTGTGACTGAAATGTGTTACTTCCTATTAACTATTAAACTAATGGTATTCTCTACCCCACATTTTAGCTAGCATTTAAAGTACGAGGTCTGCTGGAGGATGACGAGCATTGGGCAAAGACTTAGAAAAGGGCTTCAGCGATCATCTCGCCATGAAGAATTGCTCTTTGTTGTAATGTTAGTTTTTTTACCAAGGGTCAGGCCCAGCCAAACTGTGGGAAGTATTCAAACATGATATCAGTGAAGATTTCGTGGCCAGACTTGAGAAGGACTTCCCCGATTACATGCAAAGGCAAGTGTGTAAAGACGCCTTCAATCAACGTTTGTTCATCATCAAAGATGCAATATTGACACTGTGAGGTCAAAGATTACAACAGTTTGGTCTACCTATCTAACAAAGCAGCAACAGGTTGTCCATAGTTGAGTTATCGAGAGTATTCAATCAGAACGAGGTAAAATCTTCTTCACCGATGCTCCAGGGGGTACTGGTAAGACCTAAATCTAGTCTTAGTGAAAATAAGGGGTTCATTATTCATTTATAAGACGTCGATCATCAAGATATGGACGAATATGAGGGGCGAATGAGTGTAGATGAACGAGTGTCAGACTTTATCACTTTGGCCATAGCATCGTCAGGAATTGATGTAGTGGCAAAACGGCACACTTTAAACATACTTCAGACCGGGTCACCTAGATGCAGTATAACAAAAAAAAGCAATATGGCTAAGGTCTTAAAAGGTTGGAAGTTAATAATTTGGGATGAAAGTACAATGGCTCATATGAAAGCGTTTGAAGCCCTTGAACGGCTCCTGAAGGATATAAGAGACAGCAATGTCATGGGAGGTTTCATAGTACTCTTAGCTGGGAATTTTCATCAAACATATTGTTTGGTTCATAGAGGAACTCTAGCTGATGAAGTGAAGGCGTGTGTCAAATCATCTTTACTGTGACATAATGTTGACAAACTGTCCATCCGCACGAAGATGAGAGCTCTTCTTGAAGGAAATATCTCTGTCAAAGCATTTTCATCATCACTTCTCCAGATAGGTTACAGTATATTTCCTAAGCAATACGCCAAGATTGTCATTTCTGACAGTTTGGGGTCTGTTGTAAGTACCTTACATGATCTTACTACAAAGATCTACTCCAATATTAAACATAACAAAGAGAAGTTTATCGATTGGCTGTGTGAGCAAGCTATTCTTAGTCCAAAAAATGACAAGGTGTCAGAAATCAATGAGCTACCTTTAAACTCATTTGGCAGCCCAGAAATCGAATATAAGTCAGTTGATTCAGTTTTAGATCCCGACAAGATTGTTCATTTTCCAGTTGAATTTCCTAACATCTTAGATCCGCCAGGCTTGCCAGCCCATAGACTTTGTCTGAGAGTTGGAGCGTCTGTAGTCTTGCTTCGAAATTTAAATCTTCCAAAGTTGTGTAATAGGACTTCAAGTCACAGCCATACATAAAAATGTTATGGAGGCAACAGTTTCCACAGGATGTGCAAAAGAAGAATCTGTTTTCATACCAAGAATTCCTCTGATCCTCAGAATATCAGATTCCTTTCAAGAGACTCCAATTTCTTCTTAAAGTCAGCTTTGCCATGACCATTAATAAGTCTCAGAGCCAGACGCTCAAATCAGCTGGCATATGTTTGAGGGAAGATTGTTTCTTTTATGGTCAACTCTATGTTGCTTGCTGAAGAGTGAGTAACCCTGTGAGTTTAGTGTTCTTGACACCTGACAACAAAACCACCAACGTAGTTTACAAGGAGGTTTTGAAGAAAAACTAAGACTTTGATGGCAGTAGGATAGGGAGCCTGCCCAATAAAACTCTCCCTAATTATTGTAATTAACATTGAATCTAATTATTGTAAATATGTGTAAATATAGTATATGTATATACATATAAAACTTACAGTCTCTATGTTTGCCGGCCGGTTATGCCAACTATAATATAGTAAGTTTGGCTAACTTAACGTGCAAAAATTTAATAAAATCATTATGATTAATATTTGGAAGAGAACAGAACCGTAATTCCACTTATAAATATTCCATTTTACATAAAATCCTGTAGCAAAGCATGGGTACATGGCTAGTAACTCTTGTATAGGTTAAAATTGTACTAACCATGGGACAGAATATGCTGGTGTTGATAAAATTGTAAACAAGCAAGAGTAATCCTTTGAAGCTAATACAGATAATTTTGTATACCTTATAAAACATTGCTTGCTGTTAAGGCAATTCCAGTACCAGTGTTGGCAAACTATGAGGAAGAGGCAGCGAGAGTTCGGCGGCTTACAGAGGAGAATGACTCTCTGCGGCTGAGATTAGCATCCTTGCAACAACGCTCCAGTCTTGCCTCCGAGGTGCAACCACCTCCAGAGCTTATGGATGATTTCTACATCATTGCTCAGTAAGATACTCAGTTCTTAATTTGAACCATTTGTTTTTACATTTTTTTTTAATGTGAATGTTATGTTTTGTTTATATATACAATAAAGTTAAACTAATTTTAGTTCACTACGTTATAATCATCATTTCCATGCCTAGGTCTCTAAAAAGTTCATGTGCAGAATTAAAAATGATACTGTAGAATTGTTCTATAACATTCTTGTTCAATCAACAAATTACTTTTCATATATTTAATATTGAATAGTCAGGTTAATCCACTCCATGAACATTTCAATTTTAGTACTGGTTCTTTGTTCAGAAGTGAATAGAATGTGTTGTATTCATTGTTAATTCTTAGGTTATGTATGTTACTTGATATCACTTTTGGGCGTCATTGTCAGATCTTAATAACCTAAAACAATTATTTTAACAGCACTAAATAAACAACAAAATGGTGTATTTGTTGGAAAATTTACTTTCTACAATTTTAGGGAGATTCCAGCAAACATTGATGTTCAGGGAAAATCTCTAAAGAGTTTGATACGTACAATTGGAGGAGGCCTGTCAACCAGTCCTGTTATGGGTCGTAAAAATCAAGGTAATATTACAAAAGTTAATGTAGGTAGTAGTTGTCTTTTTAGAATAACAACAAAGGAGCGTTTATTCTTTTTTTAAACTCATTTATTTGTATCAAATTATTTGGTTTTGTATTTACTGAGCTAATTTCCTAAGTCAGTAAGAATAAGAAATAATCAGTACAGTAGAGCACCAAAACTGAATTAATTGGGACTAGCAGTAATTGTTAAAAACTAGGATAATGTTTTAAAATAGCATCTGTATTATGGTCTAATTTAACTGTATTGTGGTCTGTAACAGTACTGTGATTGTATCAAATTTAGTAGCATTTACATTGTAAGGCTTAGAACTTAGTGCTCCCATGAACAGAAAAATGAATTAGAACAAATTTTAAAATGTTTTAAAAGACTGTAAGTCAGTTGTATACAAAACATAATTTATTATGACGTTATAGGCTATTCCTTATTGTTGAATTTAAAAGCAACTGCAACAATTTTATAAAAGGCCTATGATCCTAAATGTTGAAGCAGTGCTACATACCATCACTCACCATGGAATCTATTTCATGGTGCCCTGGATCATTGTTATCATCTGCAAACCATTCTTTGGTGTCATCTGCATCACATTTTTTAAATCCTTGGATCATGCTACAGATTTCTATTATTTCAGTTACATTGCAATCTTCATTTTCAATGTCCCATTTTCTTCATTACCTCATAGTTTTCTCCAGGCTCTTTGTACACTACTTTTGGTGAGAGTTTCCCAATCATCAACAAACATTGACACCCTCTTGTCAGTTTCTAACAGTAATAGGCAATGGAGAAGCTGCTTCGATAGATTCTTTTAGTTTTTTTAATTACTCCCTGGTCCATTTGCTGCAAAATTGCTGTAACGTGTGGTGGTAGAAACTGCACTTGAAAATTCTCATTAATTTTGTTCAAAATTTTAGAGGAGGATGTAGAATAGCGTTGTTAATAGAACTTTTCCAGTTTTATTCTTTTCCTCAAAAAATTTCATACCACTACCTAGGGATAAATTCATTTTCGAACCAATTGAGGAAAACGGCTGAATTCATCCAGGCACTCTTCTAAGATGTATAAGTGGAAGTGTTTTTACATTTTTAAGCATCGTGGACTTTTGCTTTTTCTGATAACTATAAGCTTTACTTTATGATCTCTATTGGCATTGACACATACCATTCTCTCTTTGCTAATTTTAAACCCAGGAATAGATAGTTTGTCTTGATGCTAATGACTTTCAAAGAAGTGATCTCCAATTTATACTGGTATCATCGGTGTTGTATACACCATCTCTTGTATAACCTTTTTCATTGTTTCCTTAATAATCTTCTCTTTAAAAAGATTAGCAGCCACTAAATCTGAGGAAAGCTTTTTCCTCCCTTCATCCCCTGAATGAGAAGGTGTATATTTTATTGTCCTTTCTTCACAGTCCAGTTTTTATGACAATATTTCCTTAGCTGTATTTTTTCCTTACTATCACTTAAAGTTGAAGTTCCTAGTCAATAAATCTTTGTGAGTAAAACTCCATTTTCACCTTTTCCCAACCTTTCTAAAATCTATAGCTTTGTTGCAGTGGTTAGAAATGTGTTTTTTCTTCAAACTTGAAGCCATATTGGTCACAATTAGAACTACATTACTGTAACAACTAACAACTAATAAGAAAAAATACATGAACAAACTCAAAAACTTAACTCTGCAAAGACCTCATGACTTTAAACAAAAGTAATGCATGCAAACACAACAGCGCTCAAGGACATAAATCGATTAACAGACCAGGGATGATCGATGAAGGCAGGACAGAGGTGCTGTCACTCCCTCCCCTCCATAAGCAACACGCAATAGTGCTTGGCGAGCTTTAGAGTCATATTTAAACTTTATGTATGGTATAAAATATGTATTTTTTTTTTATATGACTACTGTGCCAGAATCGAATCTGGATTACTGACGATCTACTGTATATTGAAAACTATATCAAGCAAGTGAAGTACGTAAACAACTGGTTGTATTGACCTACCTACCCACTTATACATATACAGTAGTATTGACCCTCCCATACAGGTATAGTGGTATTGACACACAAATCCAGTAGTATTCACCAACTCACTCACCAATACAGGGGTGTGATGTTGTTCGCGTCCACAGCAATTCTTTAAAGCTGTATGTACACCCTGGGTAGTTTAAAAAGAGGAACAAATCTGGTAGCTGGACTGTCACAATTTTGTGATCTCCCAGCTATGGCAGCTACCACAAAACATAAAAAAGGCCCTTTTGAGGACCAAGCTAATTTTAAATTAATAGGTTCTATTTTAAATGTAGTACATTTTAATGCTGAGGGCTTAAGCAAGTCAAAGAGTGAGTGCATCAGAAAGGTACTTCATGAAACCAATGTTAATATATTTGGACTCCAAGAGACCCATATCGAAGATAATAATAGTTCAAGAGACAATATTCCTAGATACAGACTGTTGAACCCTAGGGAATAGGGTTTATGGTATTGCAACTTACGTGAAGCATGACATAGACAATATAACAGTTAGCCATTAGAGGTCTGAGGTGACATCTTTGTCTTAGCAATCCAAGTGTCAGAAATTACAATAGTTAATGTTTATAAGCCCCTTAACATCCAGTAGCCTGACAATAGGGTTTTGCCAAGTTTTGATTACTATGTGGGGGACTTTTAACAGTTACCATAGCCAATGGGGCTACAACATGGACGATGAGAATGGCAGAAAGCTTGCTGACTGGGCTGAAGTGAATAAACTTTCCCTTATCTTTGATGCTAAAGACTCAGCCACTTTTTATTCAGTTCGTTGGCGACGAGGTTATTCCTCTGACATAAGCCTCTGCTTATGTGAACAATCATTAAGACCATAGCCAATTAGGGGGAAAGTTTTTGATGATTTTCCCCACTTTCAACTTAGGCCAGTACTGGTTTCATTGGGAATTGAAATTCCCATAATTTGACCTTTTTCACAGCCTAGATGGAATTTTAATAAAGCACACTGGGAGGCCTTTACCACTGGTCTTGACGATAGCTTCACGTTCATTCCTCCTACAATAAGAAATTACAATCGTTTTACAAATCTTGTCTCGTCCATACCAAGAGCTAAAGCTTGTATACCAAGAGGATACAGAAAGAAGTATATACCAGGATGGAGTAAGGAATCAGATAACCTTTACAAATATTTTAATGCCACCAAAATTTCCAACATAACTAATCTGCTGCTGCACTCTCTTGACAGTACCAGAAGAGAAAAATGGGTTAAAAATGTTGAAGACATAAACAGCAGTAGAAAAGCGTGGTCACTTTAAAAAAAACTATATTG
Organism: Stictocephala bisonia; assembly: GCA_035578905.1. Lineage (NCBI taxonomy): Eukaryota > Metazoa > Arthropoda > Insecta > Hemiptera > Membracidae > Stictocephala > Stictocephala bisonia. The sequence goes on along the minus strand of JAQJVL010000953.1, from coordinate 240,640 downwards.
GTAAATGTCCTAATCAAAGAGAAGTCCTCCGCCCGAAGGTTTCTAATATAGCTAAACGGATAGGTATCTTATCAAAGTCAACCCGCTATTCTTCTGACAAACATGTGCTTTACAAGTTAAATGAAATAAAAATAGTCTAATGGCATCCCTGGCAGTCTCCAGAAATTTCACGGAGGAAGAGATAGATAGGGCGATTTCCGCTATACCAGCAGGGAAAGCAGCCGGACTTGACGGTATCTTTTGCAGAATTTCTGTTGCATCCTGGTAACAAAGTGAAGGAATGGCTTCAGCATCTACAATAATATATTAGATTTAGGCAATTTGCCAAAATCGATCAAAAGTAGTAGCTATTTTGAAGCCTGGAAAAGATCCTCAACGAGTGGAAAGTTATCGCCCAATTTCTCTTCTTAGTGTTTGTTATAAGTTGCTAGAAAGGCTGTTATACAATAGAATATCACCCATTCTTGATTCTAATCTACCAATTGAGCCGGCTTGTTTTCGCCCTGGCCGAAGTTGTAACAACCAGATCCTAGCTCTGACATATTTTATCGAGAACGGGTTTGAAAAGAAGTTGAAAAGTTTTATTGATCTTACAGCAGCTTATGACACAGTATGGAGCAAATGTTTATTGTTAAAGTTCTTCAGCCTCTTTCCCAATGCTTAGTGCAAGGCTAATAACATTTTATCTCGGTCATGAAGAAAGCTTGTTTAGACTGCTGAAGGATGGATTACCACAAAGGTCTGTACTTGTTCCAATTTTATTCAACGTGTGTACCGCTGACATCCCAATCACAGAGTTTAGAAAATTAATATATGCAGATGATATTGCTTTAACTTACCAATACAAGGACTTCACAACTACTGAAGAAATACTAGTGACCTTGCAACCCTCCAAGAGTATTTTAAAACCTGGAAGCTAAATCCTAACCCATCAAAAACCAAAGTAACCTGCTTCCACCTAAGTAACAGACTGGCTAATCAAAAAACTGAACATCTTTCTAAATGGTGTAAAACTCCATCATAATGATCATCCACAGTACCTGGGAGTAACGTTAGATCGATTGCTGGCCTTTAAAAGCCATGTGTACAACTTCTTTGTCACTGGTCTGAAATTCAGCTGCTGAATATAGTGCTGCCTTATGGCTAAATAGTGTCCACACTATAGCGGTTGATGTCTAACTTAATAAGAGCTATTAGTGGCACTATCATGTCAACTCCACTTCCTTGGCTCCTGGTGCTGTGCTATATAACTCCTCCAGAGATTAGACGTCAGGAGGCACTACTGAAAGAATTCATCTCCTCATTACACAGGATCTCCCATGTCAGAACGGTCGCTTAAAATCTCATAACCCACCTCTGCACATTGCTCAATGTGCACCCAGTTGTGCAGATCAAATTTCTCTCCCAATACTAGCTGGGCTGTAGCATGGAACAGTTTTGATGGAAGAAATAAGTTGCTTTTTAACGATTCATCAATACCCGTAGGTGGAATGAACATCCCTCGTAGGGAATGGATACTTTTGAATTGGTTCCGAACTGGCATTGGCAGATGCAATTACTGGAAGTATAAATGGGCATTGACACTAGATCAGTCATGTGATTGCATAGTTACAGTCATGTGATTGCAACAATAAAAACCCATGTATCCAAACAATGGATTATATAGTTAGAGTGCTCCCTGCACTCTTTTATGGAGGGATTAGCCAGCATAAACAGAATCAGTGAGGCAGGTCTCAAATGGCTCGATGGATTGGACTTAGCTTTGTGACAGGAGATTACATAATATTTTTATTCAATGAATATGTATTTTGGATCTTTATCCAAATATAAATCGCAGCTTTTTAAAAAATTAAGAAATTGTAACTGACACCAAACCATACGATATATATATATATATATATATATATATATATATATATATATATATATATACATACAGAACAAGTAAACGTCACACAACACAAATCTATTACAATATAAGCACAAAATGCACAAATATATCACAATACAAGTACAAAATGCACAAATATTATGGTGATCGATTTCGGTGAACCACTCTCACCTTCCTTAGACCAGAGGGATGCACAAAAGAATCATTCTTTTGTGAATCCCTCTGGTATTGAATATTTATTAAATATTCAAGACTGTTGATTTAAGTTAACAGAAGATAATTTACATTACTATCTAAGTTGGAGAAAAGAATTGTCCTATTTTTTTATTACAGAGCAAACTCACAAGCGCCACAATCACAGGCTAAGCACAACTCCAACAGGTGTTTGGGGAAAAACTGGGTATGCATTCTTTTTTTAGTTCTTTTGTAACATTGTTGTAAAAGAAAAACTAGTCCCAAAATAAGAAATGTAGATATGCACAAACCATGATTATTCTTTAAACTTGTTCTAATTTTTAGATTTCCCTCAGATTTTGTTTTCTTAACTGTTATCTTGTGCTATAGATCTCAGAAAATTAGATTATTGGGTAATTATATAGAACAGAGACTTAGTCGATATTTTGGCTGAAATTTGTTTTCATAGTTGATGCATAGCTAAGAAACAAGAATATAATAATTTTTCAGTAGAAAATCCAGAAAAATTACAAAAATGAGGAAAATAAAAATATTTTTTCCTTAAATATAGCAATGTAGATACTCAAATTATGAGGAATTTTGTCCTGATTACGAATATGACAAGGTCTTTGCAATCAAACCATTATTAAGCATCTTTAGGACCAGAAATGTGCTGATTTCAGTAAGGTTACGTTCTGTTAGGATATGGCTGGATTGGGTATTGATGGTGAGGTTATATTAGGTAATATTATGTTTGGTTAGGTAATGGTAGGGTTGTTTAGGTTAGGTTTGTTTAGACCATGTTAGTTTAGGTAAAATTATAAACTTTGAAGGGTTTTAACCAACTATGCTACAAACCAATTAATAATAACTAATCCTAACATAACCTAATCAAACATAATATAACCTAACAAAACCTAACATAATACAGCAAAACCTAACATAATGTAACATAGCCTAACCTAACGTATCAATTCCCTACCTATCCCTATCCTCACTGAAATCAGTCCTTTTCCGGAACTAACGTGCTTAATAATGGTTCGATTATAAAACCTTATGATAATCAGAGGAAAATTCTGCACAATTCGAGTACCTACATCAATATATTTACTAAATAAAATAGTTTTCCATTTTTGCTCAGTTTCGTCATTTTTCCTGCTTCTCTTCTGAAAAAACTATCATATTCTTGTTTCTCAGCTATTTATCTATATGAAAAAATGATCCAGCCAAAAGATAGAAAAGACTCGTCTTTTGTATTATTACCTATTATTTTTTTTATGTAGAATACTGTAGTTATTTTATGCCATAGTGCCAATTGAATAAAAACAATAGTCTATAATAAGTACTTGCATGTGTTGGTTATGAGTATTAAACCTCTGAAGAACTGGTATGAATAAAGTTGACGGTTTAATTGTAAGATTCCTTGTGGTTAGAGAGTATACTTTGTACAGGTACATTTTTTGTTACTCTTCGCTTTGGTTTGCCAGGCTGCCTGAGATCGCTCTTGCCCTGTCTGCTCGTTACTTTCTGGCTGTGGCTCAGACTGTGTTTCATGGGTCTGATCTCAAATTAATATACATACAGAGTGAGTTTTATGTCCTGGCACACCTGGATATAATTTAAACGGCCCGAGATATCTATGTGAAACCTTGACCCTACCTATTATAACATATTTTCTTAATTATTCAAGTTGTTGAAAATTGTGCCCTCCTTTTCTAAAGGGGGGTAAAGGGGGGCAACTAAACATTTTCAAATACAAACCCCTATCATGTGACCCCTCATTTTAAAGGGAATAAAAAAAGAAATCCAATAATGCAAACTAGAGGTCTCTACGTTTATTTTAACAGATTTTATGACAAATTTATAATAATAAAATCAGTAACTGTCTTGTTCTGTTTATCGTAACATGAGTCAACACTAACGCAAATTCTAAAAACAGTTACCTGTTTTAATGTAGCAGGTGTTCAAACTGTTCACCTTCGGCTGTTTGACAGTGTGCTAGACGTGTGTAAAAACTTGTGACAGCATTCAAGAAATTATCTCTAGGAATTGTTTGAGATAAGTTCAAAATTCTTTGTGTTAAGTCATGGACGTCAATTGGCCTTGTTTTGTTCACCAGATATTTCATGTAGCCCCGAAAAAAGTAATCAAGTGGGTTAAGGTCAGGAGACCTTGCTGGCCATTCCACAGCGCCCCTTCGGCCTATCCACCTTCTTGGGAAGACATTATTTAGATATTGTCGTACTTCAAGACCATAGTGTGGTGGTGCTACATCTTGTTGTAACCAAATGCTATCAGCTTCTTGTCCAAACATATTTTGGAGTGCAGGCACAATCTGGTTTTCAAGCATATCTAAATACTTCACAGAATTTAAATTTCCATCAATTATAAATGGACCGACTAAGCGGTGATCAACTATTCCTGCCCAAACATTAACTTTTGAAGGGTGTTGTGTATGGGCCTCTACATACCAGTGTGGATTGTTATCTGCCCAGTAACGACAATTATGCTGATTGACGGCACCGTTGGTCATGAAAGTTGCTTCGTCACTAAAAAGGATTCTGTTCAGTAACTCAGGTTCAGCGTCTAGTTTGCCCATCATTATATCACAAAATTCAACCCTACGGTCATAGTCATCTTCACTAAGCTCTTGCACTAGTTTGACTTTAAAAGGTTTGAATTTATTACATTTAAGAATTTTTCTTACCGAAGATTGGCTAATGTCGTGCTCCAAAGCAGCTCTTCTCGTAGATATGTAGGGATCTTCAACAAAGGATTGCATAACATCTAATGATTTCTCCTCGTCAATTACAGGAGCCCTTCCTGGCTTGGGTCTATCCTTTACAGAATGAGTATCACTAAACCGTTGAACAATTCTTGCCACCATAAATCTAGTTATGGGATTGTTGTTCCGGTTAGGAAATTCCTCATTGAATAATTCTGCTACTTCAGCGTATGATCTCATACGATCTCCATAACCTCTCATCATTAACACAGTAATTCTTTCAAAATCAGAATTCTCCATGTAGAAATAAAATAAGTAACACTATTTGTCAGAAAAATAACCTTAAACTGATCTTGTTTATAGCAACTTAACCAATCAGCTGATGAAATGCAAGTGAGTAGTAAAGAGAAAGTCAACAGTAGATTGTTGCAACCGGTAAGATAAGAACAAGGGAAATTCCAAAGCATGTTGACTCATGTTACGATAAACAGGACAAGACAGTTACTGATTTTATTATTATAAATTTGTCATAAAATCTGTTAAAAATAAACGTAGAGACCTCTAGTTTGCATTATTGGATTTCATTTTTTATTCCCTTTAAAATGAGGGGTCACATGATAAGGGTTTGTATTTGAAAATGTTTAGTTGCCCCCCTTTACCCCCCTTTGGAAAAGGGGGGCAACATTTTCAACAACTTGAAAAATTAAGAAAATATATTATAATAGGTAATGTCAAGGTTTCACATAGATATCTCGGGCCGTTTAAATTATATCTAGGTGTGCCAGGACATAAAACTCACTCTGTATATATAAAATTCTATCCAAAATTAATCCATGAATACTTTGACAAACTTTATTAAACAATTTAGGCTGTAAGTGAACAGAATAAATAATTTTAATTAATGAAAAGAAGGAAAAATAATATGAAAGCGGGCACATGGCCTTGCAACAGAACCAACCTAAAAGAATGGAAATCAAGTAACAACAACTGAAAATAACCAAATAAACTGATTATTATTTAAATAAAAATATTTTTACTAAAAGGGTGATTAGGTTTTCAAAATTATAACAAAATTGAACAACTTAACGTTAATTGTCTTTCTAGCCAATCATCATGAAGTTAACATAAAGGAGGCGAAAAACGATGAAAACATTTAGCGAAATGTCAAACCAGCGTGTGTGACTTGAACTCACATGCTATTCTGGTGAGAACAGACTCTATTTCAAAGCAAATAATATTATCTCATAGTAGTGGCAATCAGTAAAATAAATCTTTAAAATTAAAAAAAAATCTTCACATCATTAATAGTGTTTTTGTGCTTAAACAATTTTGGTTAGTATTTTACTCTATGGAAACTCTTATTTTTTTAAATGTGAATGTTAAAGAAAAGAAAATAAACAAATTATCAGACCGCTTATTTCGTAAATTATACATGCTATAAGCTATGTCAAAGTTTTACAATGGTAACCTTAAAAATACAATACAAAGAGCTAGTCTACTTAAAAGGTAACAGTGTATTAAAATTAAAATTCATGTACTCATCTGTAGAGTAAAAGAAAATTTCTTTAAACCACTTGGCAAGTATGTTTTTAAAAGCAGGTACGTTAAGATGCCTAACACAGAGAGGTAATTTATTATAAAAAATATGCTGCTGATACCCGTGGCTGCATAATGATTTACTGAGGCTATAGGTCATATTGGATTCCTAGTGCTATATGAATGATTATCTGACATAGTATTAAAGCTATAAAGATTATTTCTAACATATAATAAATTATATAAACTATACAGTGAGAGCACAGTCATAATTTGAAGAGTCTTAAAGCTATTTTGACAAGATTCTTGATCTGACAAACCAATCATTATTCTAATTACTTTCTTTTGTATGACAAACACTTTGGAGACAGAACTGGCATTACCTCATAGCCTAGTGCCATACAACCATAGAGAGTGAAAGCCCTGGATGACAGTTGGAATCGTTCGCGTTCGGTCAACTCGAACCAGGGATAAGTTGAGAAAATGAATTAAAAACCAACCGTTTAGTAATAGGACAGGAAACCATGTAAAAAATTATAGGAAAGTTTGGTTTAAATAGAAAGTAGATAAATTGATTTGAAACCTTTTGCAAGATGTTAAGGAAGGTCTCTACATCAGAAATAAACCAATATAAAGTTTGATTAAGTAATAACTTTCAATACACTCACAAATGAAAAGTAGCTGATAAAACTAACAAAGACTTTACGAAATAGTCTTTCAGTCTAAAGAGCCAGCTGGAAACAGAGCTAGGCAGACACAACAGGATGGCTCACAAACTTTCCAAAGCCGTGATATGAAAATCGCAGAATTTTTCGGAGACGAAAATTCTGTTTGTATTATATATTTATTGAAACAATATTTCGTTATAGTAGTATTTAGATACTATGAGATCCTTGCCGATATCCCTTTAGATAAGGGTAGAGGGGGTGAAGGAGAGATTCCAATTCCAGTGCCTCAATTCCAGGATAGATAACCCGCCATCACATACCCGTACAGTGTCTGGAAATGGTTTAATTCATAGTAAACAACAAGTAAACAAAAACAGTAAATAATTGGAATAAATCGAAAAACACACAACACATTTTAATGAAAATTAGTAACTATGGTTTTTTTTAAGTTGCTTATTAGTATATTAACATAAAAATTATTATAAAACAAAATGGTAGATTGAAAATTAAGCTTTTTCAAAAAATCAAATCAGTTTTAATCCTTCATTACAGATTATAAATATATTTTTAATAAATTTACATAAGGCATTACTCCCCACGTGGACCAAAATGGTCTGTGCGTGGGTGAGGAGTCCCTATCATACAAAGTAAAATAAATCTTTAATATACAATGAGTTAATACAAGTAATAAAAACAGAAAACATATATAAAAGTGTTTGATACAAAAAAAGAAGAAAAATTTATATGATATTAATAATCTTAAAACTAAAAACTAATAATACAGGAAATTAAATTTAACAGACAGGAGATGGTTTGTGATTGACGACAGCCATAAAATCTTGTCTATATTAATTTAGAAGGGAGTTGAAGTAATTAGCCTGTATTGAAAGAATATGGAACCATTGGAAAAAATATAAATGTAAATACGTATACACAATATATCTTATAGGCATACAAAGACATATTGAGAAAGACTATACTTAATTAATTAAATAAGGACTCTATAATTACAACTGCACATGTACAGTCTCCGAGTTAGGCTGATATTTCATAAGCTGATAATTACCAAAAAATCAATTTGTCATAGTTTGACGGACTGCAGAAGGGACTCAGCATGGTCAGCATCGGCCTCGAGTAGCCAGGCAGTCACCAGCCGCTTGTAGACGTGAAGCAAGCCACACACATTTCTTATCTCTGGTGGAAAGTTCCTATAGATAATGTTAGCAACAAAGAACAAGTTTTTACAATTAATTGATTTCACGATACGAGGCATTTGAGTGCCATTTGTATGTGAGCTCCTTTTTCTATAATTATGTGTTACTGGGGTTATTATCAAATCTTTGTGTGTATGTATGTATATTACAATATGTTTGATATATAATTGTCTTAATGAGAATATTAGTTTCCGAATATAATAAGTTGGTTGAATACCTCCTATTTCTTATCAAGCCTGCTTTGACAATACCACGTTGCGTAACAGATAATGAATTTAGTATACTTTTGGATGCATCTCCCCAAGCAAGTATGCCATATTGCAAAACAGATTGTACTAATGCATATTTTAAACTCACTTTCATTCAGTATATGACCGAGTTGGTAGAATGCAAAGATTATTTTTCTTAATCTAATTTTTAATGTGATTTTCCCAACTCTATTTGATAACAAAAATTACTCCTAAATATTTATAGTGCGTGACCCGCTCAATTATCTGACAGAGGCATACAGTACTGGTAGTGTCGCCACACATGTGTATCTTGATCTTGAGATCCACTGGTGGCTCAGCTCCAGGTCGTAACGCGATGGGCATAAACTTAGATTTATTCACTTTCATCGTTAGATATTCATATCAAACCATTGTTTTAGAATGGCTAATCCATGTCAGGTCTTCTCAAAGACGTTTTCCCAGGTGTCCCCGTCAAAAACCACAGCAGTGTCATCAACAAATAAATAGAATATCCCATTTATATTTAATTTATCAATGTTATTCATGTATATCAAGAACAACAAAGGGCCTAAAGTGCTTCCTTGTACCACACCATAGTTAACACTGAGTGTATCACTGCACTGGTTGTTGATAGAGACTACATGGTTTCTTTCTTTTAAGTATCTTTGAACCACGCCACCAATATTTCACGTTTCTATTCCATGGACACCAATATATTCAAGTTTCTGATAAAGTTAACCCTGTCAATAAAGTCAAAAGCTTTTGCAAGGTCGTTAAACACAATTAAGCTCTTTCTATTACAATATACCAAATCCATTATATCCTTGTTAATCCTGAATAGAGCGTCAGATGCATTTCTGCCCTTTCTGAAACCAAATTGACGGTCTGACAGCAATTTATGGTTTTCAAGATATTGTTGCAGCTTGACACACTTCTCTAACACCTTGGATAGTACGCTTAACAAAATTACTTACAGATTATTTATTGTTTGATTTGAAAATAGGTATAACCTTAGCTGTTTTGAAACTATTTGAAAATATGCCAGAAGAGAGACTAAGATTGATTATATGTGTTGTGATTGTGTGTGAGGTGGAATTAAAAATGTAATAATTATTGTTATTAAAGTTGATGCTTTAATATTGTCAATACCCGGAGCCAACCACCACGCATCTCCATGACACACTTGGCCATCTAGACTTCAGAGACCGGCTCGGAAAACAAAGTCGTCATCTAACACCGGCGGCCCGAAGGCTGGTGGCAACTCCTGTGCTAGTTTGTGTCCTACCTAAAAGTAATATACATTAAATGAGTTAGCCGCCTCCGTAATAGAACCGCCACCATTGTGGATGAAGTATTTGACTGGAAAACGCATTTTGTGTTGTTCAGTACCACTAAATTCATTAATAGCTTGCCAAAAATTTATGTTTCCGGTGGATTACAACATTTTCAATTTGTAGTAATAATTTTAACATTTTTTTATATGCTTACTCAATTTATTTCTAAAGTTGTTGTAGCGGTTTTTTAATCGACGATCTAATGGGTGGGTTTTGACAAGTTTACTCTTTTTATCCCTTTTTAAATATCTTTAATTAATTCTGAGTTATTCCAAGGTTTTATCTTTTTCAAACGCGTGTTTCATTTTTCAGTTCTTGTTGATAAAAACCTTAGTGCTTCTATCTTATTTATGAACTGGTCACAACATTTGTTCACATCATTTTCCGCCATAATGTCATCCCAATGCTGAGCACTGGGATACCACTGCCACTGTACGTTTGTGGGTGGGTCAATACCACAGTATGTGTATGGGTGGGTCAATACCACTGTATGTGTATGGGTGGGCGTGTGGGTCACCTTTACTTTAAGACGATAAGTTCAAATATCAATTATGTCCATTGTGGACCATGTTCATGCTGTTGTGGATATGGGGTAAAATGATGAGAACAAACTTGTGGTCGGCCATCAAGTATGAGTCATGTACTGAAGGGAGTTCACGAGGTAACACCCATATTGTCTGTCAGTGTGAGTCCTTGTACGTGTATTGGGGAAACAGGAATGATGGAGTCATTGTTTATGTAAACAAGCGACTTACTTTCACTGCCACACAGATAACGTTAAGTGACACATACAGAATTAGTCTGAACTTTCATTACTGTAAACTGAACTATAATTTAGTTGCTGTTTATCGCACATTTCACTGCAACGTTCATAACTTTATAGACACTATTTAATTATTACAATATGTTAGAAAAAATAAAACATGCATATTTATTGACGATGCTAATATTGATGTACTGAAGTCGAACTTAATTGTTGATTTGTATTTTAATTGTTTGCTTGGTTCTGGACTAGTACAATGTGTAGATAAACCAACAAGAGTGACTGAAAATAATTCTTTATGTATAGACTACATTTTTGTACTTCACCAAGACATGAGCAGTGTCAGGACAGCTGTGCTACACGATGGTTACTGACCACTACTCCACAGTCCTCACGATCACATCAACAGAGACACAACCCACCCTGACTGCAACCAACACTGACACACTACACACTTTCATAGATAACACATTACTCACTGATAGCCTGACTACGCCAACTGGGACCCTGTTTTACTATCCTTAGATTTTAATTCTTGTACTGTTCATTTTTTAAATATAGTTCTAGGCTGTGTTGAGAATTCCAAAAAATTGGCTCGGATTAGGAACACAGGATGTAAAAAATTGAAACTCTGGATATCTACAGAACTAATACAAGCCATTCGTGAAAGAGACAAATTTAGTAAAGTAGTCAAAAGACAACCACTTAATACAAATCTGAGAAACCAGTTTAGAGAGTTAAGGCATAACTTAAGTAATCTTTTAAAACGTTCTAAAAAGGATTTTTATAGAGAAAGTTAATTCAAGGTGAAAGAAATCCGAAATTATTGTGGAGTTTATTAAATGAGTTTGCCGGAAAAAAGTAAAAAAAGACTCATTCCCGATACAAAAACATTTGCCTAATAAATTCCATTATACGGATGATATCTGTAAATCTGTTGTAGACAGTTTCAATAATTTCTTTTCAAATATTGGCCAGAATCTGTCAAATGCTGTAAATCCAGTAGGAGACCCAGTTGTCATTGACGATGACTTTACTTTTAATATTAACTTTACGTTCACAACTGTCACTGAATACAACATAACAAGATATGTACCACAGGACATCCGCCAAACGCCACACAACATTAAAAATGTTCTCAGTTTTCTCGTCAGGGATTCCGTATATTACTAAATTATTTCTATGGGAGTATTGTTCCAGGGCAATAAAATCATCCTTTAATCCGGTTAAATTTCTACTTAAAGCTGCACTCTCCTCCTTAATTAATGTAATATCTTTTTCACAGTGTTCAATTTTACAACCTTGTTCATGTAGCAACGTTTTCACATCACTTATACTGGCGTGGCATAGCTCTAGTGATGCTCCTAAATCCTTTTGTTCTTTTTTTATGTCCTTAATGTTATTAGCAGACTTATCCAGTATACCTAATATAGAGTTTATTTTTTCATCAAGCGACTGAAGAGTTGCCTGTTCTGAAGATTCGCCAGTAGACTTGGCTGTAGCTCGCGTTGTGATCTTTGTACCAGCTGATAACACAGTACTCATCGCTGATGATGGCAGGCTCCGACAAATGTAAAAAATTAAATATTCGGGAAACTATTACACTAAACAACACTAAATTCACACCACACAACGATTATTGTATAACACTTATACTCATAGAATTTGATGTGAAACTACGCACTGTAACCCGACGAAAAACTATTTGTTAAACGGAGCCGATATCACCGTGTGTGTCACTCACTGGGCATGCCCCACTCCTCTTTTTGATACATTATTAATATATTAATTGATATATTAATAATGTATCAAAAATTAATATAAATGGATAGTTGTCTTTATTTGCAGAAAATACTTTAATTCTTTTTAAAGGTAAAAATTGGCAAGACACGTATGACAAAGCTACTGCAGATCTTGCACTAATTAAAAAATGGCTCGACTAAAACACTTTCACTTAACGTTTCCAAAACTGACTTCTTTCCCATTTTTCATTAAACCAAATTTCCGATTATCCTTCAGAAAATATAAAAATTCACAGTTGCAATTATTTACGTGGCTTCAATATGACATGCAATTGTCAAAGCATTGAAAAAGTACCAAGTTATAAATATTTAGGCATAGCTTTTGACATTCGAATGAAATTGTCTGAGCACATCCGTCATTTAAATAACAAATTAAGGAAGTATATTTATGCACTAAAAGATCTACGCAAAATTCTCAATGATAAGGAATTGAAAATGGCTTATTATGCTTATATTCAATCTTTACTGTAGTTTGGAATTATTGCCTGGGATGGGGTACAAAAGTCAATGTTAGAATCATTATATGTACTGCAAAAAGCAATACTAAAAACTGTGTTTGGTAAATCAAAAAGATTTCCTACTGATCTATTGATCAACGAATCTAAGGGTTTCAGTATCAGACTTCTTAAAAACTTCATTGGTTCATATTTATAAAAATATCAATACTTTGTTTCACCCTATCTGTCATTCCTATATTCCTTGTTATTCCCAGATTATCGCAATAAAAACTACAAAATTAATAAAATCCATTTCATTGACAAATTCACACTATATTGCCCATACAGTATAGAAATACGAGGTACGTCCAGAAAGTAAGTTCCGTTTCCATTTATATCCGCTGCTGCGCTGCGATCGCAGTACCGCGCATGCACGGCAGACGCTCTGTATCAAGGAGAAGAAACGTGCGCCATTTTGAGATCGCTGTCAGTCTCGTACGCTTTGTTGTGCTTGTTTAAAATGTCGGTGTTGATCGAAAATCCCGCCGCTTGTGAAATCAGATCTGTGATTCGTTTTCTGAATGCTAAGAAAGTGAAACCGATTGACATTTATCGGCAAATTTGCAAGGTTTACGGACAAAATGCGATGAGTGATTCAATGGTGAGAAGATGGGTCCGACAGTTTAATGAAGGACGTAATGAAGTGCATGATGAAGAACGAAGTGGGCGTCCATCTTTGATTACAGAAGAACTGGTTCACACGATTGATGAGAAGATCAAGGAAAGTTTGACCATCCTCCGTACAGCCCTGACCTCGCTCCTAGCAACTTTCATCTGTTCTTACATCTGAAGTCTTTCCTTGGCGGTCAACACTTCAACGATGACGAAGAGCTGAAAGAAAATGTTTCCAAATGGTTGAAGACACAGGCGGCAACCTTCTATGAAGAAGGCATAGAAAAACTTGTGCCATGCTATGACAAATGCCTGCAAAATTTCGGCAGTTATGTAGAAAAGTAGTTTAAGAGTTGTAGATTTTAGTGCAATAAATATTTTTTCTGTATCTGTAGACAAATTATTTTTATTACCAAACGGAACTTACTTTCTGGACGTACCTCGTATATGTCAATATTTTAATTAAAATAATTTATTTAATTCACCTACGATATCAGTGTTTAAAATTCGAGTAAAAGAGTTTATTTTTAATCTAGGAATAGAATAAAAATAATAAATAAATAAGGTCTTTATTAGCAAGCGTTCTTCAAAGATACAGTCTCTGATTTACAAGACAACTCTTGTCACAACATACAGATATAGTAAATAATAATCTTTTTAAACTAAAACATAATAAAATTATATAAACATCTCTATGACATGTTTTTTAAATGAACAGTAACTGAGGCTCTTCAAAGCAGGGGGCAAAGTATTGTATATCTCCGGTCCAAAGTAACTAAAAGCTTTCTTGCCAATTTGTAGGCGGACCCTTGGCAAATGAAGTAGGCTGTCCTGTCGAGTACTGCGAGTGTTTATTTCATGTCTGAAAATAAGCTTTTGCCTGAGATATTCAGGCTTCCCAGTCTGGAGAATTTTGTAGATAAGTTTAACAGTCTGTAGGTTACAGCAATCTATAATTGAAAGCACCCTAGAGCTTAATCTAAATTCGCTGATGTGATCAAACTTTTTGAGATTGTAAAGAAATCTCAGAGCTCAATTTTGCAATCTAGTGAGAATCATGACATTTTCTTGGGACAGGCAACGAGCGAAAGACGGAAGAGCGTAGTATATGGTAGGAAAAACTGCTGAGCGGACAATTTCTAGCTTAGCAGACACTGGCAGTATTTTTACACATCTATATAGAGTTTTCAGCTTGATCACGATGCTTTTACATATAGTTTTTATATGATTCGTAAAATTAAGACTAGAATCCAAAGTGACACCAAGTACTTTTAGAGAACTTGATGTAACTAAAGGTTTACCATCCAGAGTGACAAACTGATTACAGCAACTACGTATTTTACAATTCAGAGATGGCCCGTCCACCTGTAAGACAGAACATTTACCCGAGTTAAGCAAAAGCCCATGATCGTCTGACCATGACTTCACCTTCTCCAGATCCGAGTTGACTCTATGCACCGCCTCTGCTCTATCCAATGGGTTATAAGACAAGAACAGCTGTGAGTCATCTGCATAAGAGTGAAGAGAACAGAACTCCAGCTGTTTTTTTAAGTCTTCAGTGTATATAAGAATAAGAATTGGTCCCAGGCAACTTCCCTGTGGGACACCAACGGTTCTGGATAGCACAGGAGACAACCGATCACCAACCTTTGTACGCTGAGTTCTCCCAAATAAATACGACGAGAACCACCTGACTGAATTGTTGTCAAAATGATAAAATCTAAGCTTTGCTAACAACAAGTCAAAGTTAACAGAGTCAAAAGCTTGCGAAAAGTCCAAAGCTGTAACCAAACTCTGAAAACCTTTATCCCTCGAAAAAAGTAGGTCATCAGTGATATTCAGAAGCGCGGAGCAAGTGCTAAATCCCTGTCTAAAACCTGATTGAGCTCCAGGAAGTAAACCCTCAGATTCCAAGTAGCCAACCACCTGTTCTGAGACAACCCGCTCCAGGATTTTAGAGATGGCAGGGAGGATGGATATAGATCGAAACTGACAAACTGAGGTAGAATTGCTAGACTTTGGAAGAGGAATCACTATGCTCTGCTTCCACCCGGAAGGGAACTTTCCAGTAGTCAGGGAAACATTGACTAGATGTGCAATTGCACCAATACAAAAAGGGCTTAAACCTTTAACCATAGAAATGGATATTCCATCCGTACCAAAAGAAGTACTTGCAAGGCTGTTCATAAGCTCTTTTATTTTTTCCTCAGACACACACACTAAAGCGAAAGGAAAAGCGATACCTGCATACCTATTTTGGTTAAAGAAACACAGTTTATCCATACTTATGTTCCCTCCACAGCCCATAGTGGAAAAGTAGTCATTTAGCTCTTTTGATGAAAATGTAGTTAGTTAGTTTGAAAGGGGATGTACAGTTGGTCCAGCCAACCCTTGCAACGAAGCCTGAGGCTTTTTGTGCCAATCCCAGTGCCTAATCGTCGTAAAGCTGGCAATCCTTGACCAGGTCAAGGAGCTTCTTCACTAGATTAGTGATTTCCGACTGTCCCAGAGGTGAGCCTTCAAAAAGTACTCTTCTCCTGGCACCAAGAGCCTCACACTCAAGGACAATGTGTTCTGCCGACTCTTCGTCCTCCCCACACAGGCGACAGATGGGATCCTCCGTAAAGAGTCCCACTGTTCTTAGATGCCTCCGGAATTTGCCGTGACCGGTGATGAGTCCCACCACCAGCTTGACGTGCAATTTACTCAACCCGAGAAGTGACTTTGTTAACTTCTGGGAAGGATTTCTGACAAGAACCTTGCCGAGTCTTTGCCCTGGGAACCGCCGCCATCTTTCCAGATGCCTGGCACTGACCTAGTTTTTGATTGCTGTTTTGACAGCTGCAGCCGAAACGCCGCAGGCCGGCTCAGGACCAATGAAGGGCTTGAGAGCACCTTCCCTAGCCAAGGCATCGGCCTGCTCGTTGCCTTCTAATCCCCTATGTCCTGGGATCCATTCCAGCGAGACCTGATTTCTTGAACCCAGGATGCTGAGGGACTCCACACATTCCCAGACTAGACCAGACGAAACCTTCCAGGAGTCAAGAGCCCCTAAGGCCGCCTGACTGTCTGAGAGGATGTGGATATGTTTCCCGCAAACCCCTCTCTCGACCGCCTGGGCGGCACAATGAAGGATTGCGGCGACTTCAGCTTGGAAGACGGTGCCATTCGCTCCCAGGCTCACGCTAGCGTTGGTCCTAGGGTCGCCAGTATAGACCTCAAATCCAGCTCTGTTGCCCATTCTTGACCCATCTGTGAACCATACAATTCGGTCGTGAGAAGAAACCGGGCTACTAACACCGTCCCAGTACTCCCTTGACCTGAAGTCCACAGTATAGGGTCTGGTGAAAAGATACTTAGTCCCAATGAAGTCAGACTTCATTGAGAGTACCTCATCGTACTAGATTGACCACTGAGGAGTGACCTGTGCAGGACCCCCTCCAGTGGCCAGTCAGTTGAAGCCTGTAAGCCGCCGCCCGAGCCTCCCCAATAATGAAGAGATCAAGGGGCGGCAGGTTAAGAAGGACCTCTAGTGCAATTGAAGGGGTCGACCTGAAGGCCCCTGTCATGCACATGCAGGCAAGTCTTTGTAGGCTTGAAAGCCTACCCCGGACAGTTACCTGATTGACCTTAGGCCACCAGATCAAAGCCCCGTAAATAATTTGTGGTCTGATGACCGCTGTGTAAAGCCAGTGGCAGACATGGGGTAACAGGCCCCATGTGGAGCCCACGCAGCGCCTAGTGGTCACGAAGGACCATTTAGCTCTGCGGATGACTTTATCAAGGTGCAAGTTCCATGTCAGTTTCTGATCAAGAATTACTCCCAGATACTTAACCGACGATGAAACAGGCAGAGACACTCCACCAAGGGCCAGGCCTCTGAAGGAGCCCTGAACCCTTTTCCTGGTGAAGGGGACAATTACTGTCTTGGAAGGGTTTATTGCAAGCCCTTCTCGTACACACCAGGAGTTCACTGCGTCCAGACTATCGTTCATGATGTCCGTAACCGTGCCCTGATACTTGCCACGGACCAATAGGACAAGATCGTCCGCATAGCCCTGTATGAAAATACCCTTTTCCGTGAGGCTGACTAGGAGATCATCCACCACCAGGTCCCACAGGAGGGGTGAGAGGATAAATTTGCCCTGCGGGCATCCTCGGCTCGCATAAATCTCCACCACCTCACTTAGAAGGGTTGATTGAATTCTTCTGCCCCGTAACATGTGGTCGACCCACCTACAAATGGTGGGCTCTACACCACGCTGTCCCAGAGCACGAATAATTGACTGATATGAGGTGTTGTTGAATGCCCCCTCAATATCCAAAAAGGCTCCTAGCGCAATTTCTTTGTTTTCCAGGGAATGTTCAAGGTGACTGACCAAACAATGGAGGGCAGACTCTCAAGACTTCCCCGGGAGATACGCATGTTGATTTCGATGTAAAGGGGAGTCTTTAAGCACCCCTTCTCGAATGTGGAATTCTACGAGTCTCTCCATGGTCTTCACCAGAAACGAGGAAAGACTGATTGGCGTAAAGGATTTGGCGTTCGTGTAGTCGCCACGACCCCGCTTAGGAATAAACACTACTTTGCTAACTCTCCAGGACTGAGGAATATACCCGAAGGCAAGACTCGCCCTGAAGATTTCGCAAAGTAGAAAGTGGAGGTTCGGTGGGTCCTTCTGCAACAATGCAGGAAAGACGCCATCGCCTCCTGGGGATTTAAATGGGCTGAACTTGTCGATTGCCCATTTAACTTTTGAAACGGTGACTATGCGTCTAGCTTGCCTCCAGTCCTCTCGAGTTGCCCTTGGTGTAGAGCTAATCTCTCGAGGGCCAGAGGCTTCCAGAGCATTGTCAACGAGATTCCCTGGGAAATGACACTCCAGAAGGAGCTTGAGCGTTTCACAAGGTAAAGTTGTCAATTCCCTTGAGCTGGTTCTCAGACTGCCCATGGGGTTGATAGGTTCGCTAGCCAAGATTTTCTGGATTCTGGCTGCCTCTTTGATGGAGTCAATGCCCCTACAAAAGGTTTGCCATGAAGCCTTCTTGGCATCACGAATGGATGAATTGTAGTCGTTAAGAGCTAAACGATACTCTTCGCGACAATTGACCACCTTAGAGCGATTAAAAAGCATTCTTACGCACCTTTTCTTAGCTTCCAGGGATTTTGACCACCACCCGATTTTTGATCTAGGCGGTGTATTTGAAATTGGACAGTTGTCGTGGAAACTTTCGAGGATCGCATCCTGCTCCAGTTCCACGACAGATCTCATTCGTACTCTACCCCCCCCGGGACCCAAGCCCGCAATGGCCGAAAGTTCCGCAGCATAGGACTCCCAGTCCGTCCGCCTAGGATTTATGTGAGGAGAGGAAAAGGCTGACATTTTAGCTTTGATATCAAAACGAATGTACAGATGATCAGAAAATGTATGTGGCTTTACTTCATTTTTACTCAGAATACCACCAGCACGCAAAATAGCCCAAAAATTCTTTGTGCTTTTTACGTTTAGGTTCTGGGTGAAATACTTCTTCTTCGCCAGACGTACTGCCACATTAAGGGCATTACGAGCCTTACAATATTCGAGCCTCGATTCTTGTGTTTTGAGGAAAAGGATAAGCATTTTTATACCTATTCTTATTTTGTGTAAGTGCAATTACATTGTAATCCCTCCAAGGAGCTTTATTCCTGGTTATTCGCTTTCTCACCATTGGATCACATGCTTCAAAGACTTTCATAATGTTTGACATTAATTTATTGGCGATGTCATCAACGTCTTTCAGAGCTGTTATGCCTTCCCAACGCACACTGGAGGCAATCTCAATAAATTTCTCGCAATAAAATTCTTTAAAATTGCGATAAGAGATGAACTTAGCCTTGGGGTTAGGTTTATCGCATAGCATGTCGCAGTATATCAGCTTGTGGTCAGTGATACGTTTACCACTATGATAAAAAATATTAGAAGTATCGACAATTCCTACGTCTGGATTGAAATTTTTATCCACAATTATGACATCGATAAGGGAAGATGTACTCCCAGTTGTACGAGTAGGTTCCTTTATGATTTGGACAAGGCCCAGAGATTGAAAAGTTTTTTCAAGATAACTAACATCTGCTCTTCTTTGGTCCAGAAAATTTACATTCAGGTCACCCAACAGAATCACTGAATCTACCTCAGGTGACATGTCAATAAACAAAGCATGTTATACATGTTGTTGTCTGATGAGAGGTTAGACAAGAGTATGGTGCATCCGGTGGTCTATATGCGATACAGACACACAGCTTCTGACCTTTTAGACAAACCAAGCCACATACATATTCAATGCGAATATCTACGTTGAGAAGTCGAACAAGAGTAAACTTAAAATCACATCTCACATACAGAGCCACTCCGCCACCACAGCATTTCAGCTGAGGCAGCCTATCACAACGATGAAGTGTGTAGCCAGGTACATCGAACACACACGAGGGAACATCCGGAGATAGCCATGATTCAGTAACTCCCAACAAGTCAAATTGAAAATCATCAATTACTCTGTTGATAATTGAAAATCATCAATTATCAAATCATCAAACACAACTCTGTAAAACCAGTGTTTAACCCTTTTAGCGCCAGACAGTTTTTTGGGGTACTTACGAAAAATGCCAACCCATTTTCATAAAGGGTGTGCGAAGAATGCCAGGCCACTTTAGGCCATTTTGACATATTTTGTTAAAACATTCATAGCTCTCTTATTTGTTGTTATAAATTAACAAATGGGGTCTTGTTTTGTTCGTAATAATATGTTTGTAGTAAAGAAAATATAATTTTGAATTATTTACAAGATTAAAAAAAATTATATTACAAAAAGTTTCAAACAGTTTTTTTCTTTTTATTTTTTCAAGTTTGAACATACATTACTACTTTTTGTATAAACTAAACCACAGTATTAAAATATAGAGACTAATCTACATATAATTGTAAGTACACATACAAAAATTAAAACACTTACATTCAAAAACATAGTAGATATAAAAATCTTTGAAAAAACATGTAATTATCCAAAATTGGTAAAAACGTCAGATAAACAGCTGTTATTACGTCATGACAACGATCAGTAGAGTAATAATTTTGTTGTTGCCATATGGCATATTGTCTACAATCCCTATGTCAAGTTTGAAAGCATTCGGTCGACAAATAAAATTACAATATAATAAAAACTTGACGTGCGCCCATAGCGCACGTCGGCAGTTTTAGCAGGACCGAGAGGCGTGCGCTCACGGCGCACGTCGGCAGTTTTCGAACAAACTCTGACATGCGCTCGCGGCGCACGTCGGCATTAAAGGGGTTAATGATCTAAAGTTTACATGAGCTACTCTACAACAAGAGGCAGCTCTTCGATCTCGTTTCCCGACTGGGTGATACTCACCGGGACACAATCTCCCTCGGCAACATAACCAGACACCTGCGGGCTGAGACAGATGACATCATTAGCTCCTCCTGTACATTTGGAGCGACAGGCCTGATGGACTAATTTCAATGACTGAAATATCAAATTCCCAAGACAATAATTCCCTTTACAATTGAGGTGTCTCCCGTCCCGGGAAAGATGATAGTTTCGGATCACACCGCTATTGTCAAGGAACTCAACATTGAAGTTACTACACATAAGCATCAGCTGCTCATTTAAATGGAAGAGGGCTAGCTTGCTGATGTCCCTTCTTGTAAGAATGCTATTCAAAATCACAGTAGTATTAGGGAAGGTTCGTTTAGCAGTACTCAACAGGTCCGCCATTGAGTGGAGAACCGCTCTTTTTCCACAGCCACCGTTATAGCCAGCGCCACCGTCATATCCGCGAACAAGGTTATTAGTTCCAATCAAAATGTAAATAATTTCTGGTTGCGCTGATTCATACTTAATGATCTTATCTCTGATGTGAGATATTCTAGCACCTGGATTTACATCCACGATAGCCCCACTCATCCTACATCTTTCCCCAGAGAAACGCAACAGAGAGTCCCCGATCAACAAAACATTGGACATAGCGGTATCATAAGACTTAAAACCTGATTCCCCTGGAGATTCAGTACTAACTCTGCCGCTAGAAACCTTTCCTCTTACAGAAGTCAGAGATACATTTCTTTGAGTAAAGGTTTCTTTACCTGCTTTCAAGTTACTATTTCCAGTTAACTTAACAGACAATTTAGGTTTGATTACCTTGAAAGACTTCAGGTGCCATTTCCCTGATGCATTGCAAATAGTTGAGTCATTTACACTATTATCCCCCACAGCAAGGGATTTGAAACGATTTGTACATTTCACAGCGGTGCCGCTTGTCAAAGAATTTACAATTTTCTTGGCCTTAAAACTACGTTGTTTTTTTATTGGACTTTAGACATTTTTTTCAAATCTGCCTTAACTTTTACTAAGCTAGAAGTAACAACACAATTCTCTTTCAAAACAACGTCTTTTTCTTCTAAGACAATGTCTAATTCACTGTAAGATATATTTAGATCAGACTGTCTTCTTTCTTTTTCACGCTCCAGTCTGGATTCAAGGATTACAATGTGACTTTTCAAATTACTAATAGCTTCCTCATGAGTTTTTGAGGCAGTCAAAGCTTTGTCCAAATACTTAAGCAAACTATATATGTCCGATTCAACGTCAGAAACATTAATATGAGGATTGTTAGCTTCTAGCTTTTTTAAATTTACACAAATATTGGTAACTAAAGTTTCAGTGTCACCGTCAAGATTCTCCGAGCTCATAAACATTTCCTCAATAACATTTACTGCAACGTTTGACATTCCACGTGTAAACACCATTTTATGATTCGCACAGTACTATATAAAATGTGATGAACTGCAGTAGTTTAGCATCGCCGGCTCAGCAGTTCTGCAAGAAGCGAGGCGGGCAGGTATATCAATTGCAGCGAAGAATCTGAAGGCGCAGCAGATATCACTCACAGCGGGTAGGCAGGGCCTGGACGGTCAGAGCGTACAGCGGTTAGTCACAAGCAGGGACAAGTTGTGCGGCAGGTAAAAGTTCTGCGGCGGCCGCTTGGGTTGGCAACAGCGCACACCACTTGCGTTACAGACGAGAATGAGCACAACGGAAACCAGCCACGTGTTAACCACTGCTCGCGCGTTGGCTCAACTTGGTTAGTAATCCCACATTCAGCTACTTACGGTGTTGACTGATACCACCGGCTGATGGAAGTGGCTCGTATAAACACAATAAAACTATTGAGTCAGCACATAATAAGTGTATAATAGTGTTACGACATAAAATTGAGGCATAGATAATAACACACATCAGTCTTCTGCAGACCAGGTCTGCCCCCAAAATCTTGTCATACCAAATCTTGTCGTGACGAAGCGGCTGACTCACTGGTTGTGACCAACATGGGACGCGCCTGACTCTTGATACCTTTCCACTACTGGCCAACGTAACTTAAATTGCTGTCATTGTATATCATGCAATGACAGCAATAGCAATAGTAGATGCTTTGTAGTTTCTACAAAGCATCTACATATCACGTCTGTAACATCTTAATTTTATTTACTAAATTTTAATTGTTCTATTAAATCCAATTCCAAAAGGGAATACAATTTTTGGATCTTGATGTTTGGATATGTTCTTTAGGATTTAGAATGATCACTGTTTTTTTCTCAAAATTTTTTATAAATATGCAGTTCATAGCAACTCAGGCCTACGCACAGGCCGTCCCACCCATGTAGACCTACACACAGGCCGTCCCACCCATGTAGGCCTACACACAGGCGTCCCACCCATGTAGACCTACACACAGGCCGTCCCACCCTTGTAGGACTATTCTCTTAAAACTTACTTCATTTTTGTTGTACCTTACAGTAGTATAGTGCATATTACTTTGTGTAAATTTACTGAAAAAAAATCTGTGTTGACTATTTTTCTCTTTTATTTTTCTGTATTTCATAATACTGCTGTAACTTAATGTAAAGTTTTTTAAGGATAAAACGTTATTTTCGTTCACGTTATTTTCATACATTTCACCTTGCTAAAGTAAAATTGTTTACTTGCCAAACAAGTATTTGTTCACACTTATTTTACAAATGTTTGAAGCTATACTCCGTTTATTCACTTCACTTTGAGTAACTAATATAAAATATCACAAGTAAATAATTGTACTTGTTTTTATTCATTCTGCTCATAGTGTAGATATGACAGCAAATCTATTAAAACTTCAGAAAACTGTTGTTACTCTGATCAAATAAAGGTGCTACAGTAGACTCCCACTCGTTCGGCCGGCCACCTGCGCATGAGTCACATACATACCAACCGGAAGAGTATAGTGGGAAGTAAAATATTTGCTCCAAATTTGGTCAGTTCTGCTCGGTCATTACCCTCATTCAATAGTCTACTTGCTCTAGTTGACATTACAATAATGTAATACAGTATAGCTCCACGTCAGTGTATTGTACTGTATTTCTTTCATCGATTTTGAATACACCATTAAGGACGTGCATAAAATTGTCATGCTAAGGACAAGGCAGCACCGCAACTGGTAGCAATCTATGTAGAACAGCAGAGGACGTCAACAGCAGTCAACATTATGTTTATGAGAAAAATGGCGTGACCACGGTATCTTAATATACTGTGGGCGTGACTATCCACACAATAAAGCGATCGATGAAAATGAATTATAATTTTACTGTAGATATTTTTATTTCACATCATCCTATATATGTAGGCATAACTTAATGTGCTTTGTTTAGCGGTCCAATAGTTTAATTTTATTCTTCCTCTTTATTGTTGTACGAAATTTTATATTCATTTCGTTTACCAGTGCAAATATATATATATATATTGTGCATTACTGTACAGTAACTGAAATGTAGACGTACTAAGTTTTAGTAAGTTTTTATTAGCACCATTTATTTTTTCAATATATTAAATATTTAAAGAATGTAGGAACGTCACTTTAGGTACCCAAGTATTAAATAATTATGCAATTCATATGAAAATAATATGATAACGAGATTTGTTTAAATACTCCGGTTGGTTCAGCGGTTTTTTAGTTTGGCAAGGGGTCCGGTCCCGAGGAGACCGAACGAGAGGGAGTAATTGAATCTTGTATTAAACATAACTAACCACTACGATGTATGACCTTTCAGTGAGGGAGCTAATGTGGCAAAGCGCTCAGTGTCACTGGAGGCCAGGTCGCGCTCCAGGCATACACTTCGTGAGGCATCACTGGACAGGACCGGCAGGCTGTCACGCCAAGAATTCCTACTACTGAGCCAGGTGAATATCATCTAATTAAAGATCAACCAACTATCTTAAAGTTTTAACACGTTCATTGATAAACAAAATTAGCAATGAAATCACATAAAACAAAAAATTGTTTACTGCATAGAAACGTCAGTTTTAACATTTTTCTAACATCTTTATGTCAATATTAATATTCAGGTCAAAATATAATTATTTTGAGTCCTCAATTTAACAAAAT
This sequence comes from Stictocephala bisonia, assembly GCA_035578905.1. Taxonomy (NCBI): domain Eukaryota; kingdom Metazoa; phylum Arthropoda; class Insecta; order Hemiptera; family Membracidae; genus Stictocephala; species Stictocephala bisonia. Next base: position 215,724 of record JAQJVL010000953.1, on the reverse strand, counting down.
TTCAGTATCAATATTCATTGTACCAATTTCCAACCGTGTCAATATATTGGGCCATTATAAGCCTCTTAGCTTGCTTTCCTGTCACTTATCTGTATTATTGTCTAAACTTATCCCTTAAAAAATAAATATACATGTTAGTACAAAAAATGATAAAAATGACAAAAGGTGTTTATACAAAATAAAATTTTGATAGCAGGTTTTTATGTTGTACTTTATATTTCATAGTATCTTCTATAATAAGTAAGCCTATAAAAGCCAGTGAACACAATCTTTGTGGAGTTATCTCTTGATTAAAATAGCTCTTGGTGATAGTTTTATGTCATCACAAAGCTTAGAATATGTTGAAACCCAACTTAAATGTCTGTGCTTTGATATATGTATATATCATATGGCTTTCAAAGCCAGCTTTTTTGCTAATAAAAATTTAAAACACCTATAATAAACAATGTCTAAATAAAATAAAATCTTGAGTACAAATTCCTTTTGTCTTAGATTTTAAATATCGATCTCCCTTCACAAAACCAAATCCATATTTCATAACCAATCAACACCTGCTTCACCAATTGAATAAAGAGCAGCTCATCCCCTTGAAAAGAACGCAATGGGTACTCATTAACTATGTGATCCATAGTTTGAACTTCGACTCTGCAATCACATGACTAATCATTTACCTGTCCCCACTTATATTTCCAGTAGTTGCATCTTCCCACCTCCCTGCAAAAGTAACTTAACATAGTTCATTCCTTACGAGGAAGGTTCATTCCACCAACGACAGTCATAGGGTCTGATACCAGAAACTTGTTTCGACCGTTAAACATATGCTAAGTTAACGCCCCGTTAGTTTTTGACGAATATTTGTTTAATAGTCGAAGAGATGGTTTTCTAGATTTAAGTTGCCCTGCAAGTTGGTAATATCTTGCAAAGTGAGGAGATTCGGAGTAAATAGGATCTTTTTGAACTCTCTGAGAAGTGCCTCTTTACATCTTATATCCAGTGGAGCTATGTTGCACAGCACTGAAAGCCATAGTAGAGGGGTTGCAATTGCAAGAACAGCTAATAGCCCTCATCACCCTAGTTAGTTGTATATCAATCTATCGTACATGTGTACTGTTAAGCCTCATGGGAGCAGAATATTCAGCTGTGGAATAAACCGGAGACAAAGCTATAGTACTCAGAACTTGTAGGCAGCTTCTGTGAGGTGATTGTAAAAGCAGCAAACAGAAGACTCCAAGCAGAAGATTAGATTACTTAACAAAACATCCAAAACACAATAACTAAACAAATGTATAATTTGTTTAGTTATTGTGAAGGTTACCACTGTATGTGTGTGGGTGGACGGGTGGGTCAGTAACACTCTAACCAATACCTACCACTGTACGTGTATAGGTGGGCGGGGTGGGTCACTACTACTGTACATGTATGGGTGGGCGAGTGGGTCAATACTACTGATTGTGTATGGGTGGGTGGGTGGGTCACTACCACTGTACATGTATGGGTCGGCAGGGTGGGTCACTACCACTGTTCGTGTATGGGTGGGAGAGTGGGTCACTACCACTGTTCGTGTATGGGTGGGAGAGTTTTTATTAGTTGGTTGTTTTATTAGTATTTGGTGTAGTGGTATAAGCGACTAAGAAATTCCTGGGATCTAGTGCTCGCTAGTTGCTGGTACCCTGAACTCGATCTGTGCTAGGAAATCGAGATACTGCAAGAGAGAGATTATAGTAATCTTGTAGAATGTAGAGGATAAGAAAGTCAGCCAAATTACACTGCAATTAGAGTGAGGGAAGGTTTAAAACTTCTTTCATATACAGGGTCTTTATAAAGTGAATGACAGCTGTGATGATGGTCATACAGTCTGATACCACAAACTGGCTGTAACCCTCAAACATATCCTAAGTTAAAGCCTGGTTAGTTTTCTGCGAAAATTCGTTTGAGAAGAACCGGGAAGCTAGTCGAATAGGTGGTTTTCTAGATTTAAGTCACCCTGCACGTTTAGGGATAGCTTGCAAAATGGGGAGCCATCCATGCATTTGTGGTGGAGCACGGATACTATTGCTTACCATCTGTAGTGAATGTGTTGTGGCGATTTGTATATAGGAAGTGAGGAACTTCCTACATCTACTTCTGGAAAAAAATAGTAATATGCAATTATTACAATAGCATGGCTTTGGATCACGCAGATAGTGAACACCGGCTGAGTGCAAATATACAGTATGCAACACATTATTGTAGGAAATTAAAATGCTTCTGCACTCTGATGGTCTGTCAAGTAGTTTTCTTTCATTGTATCTGTATGCGTTAAACTAATGGTTTCATATAGCAGTGCTTTCATTAGTTCACTTCCTATTGTGTGTCTATTCATTATAACATAAGATATTTGTGACCTTTTCGTTATTACATCTATGTCACTAATGTCAGGGATAGTGATGTCAGTCAATGTGTAACCTACGCTATAACTTAGCATCTGTTTAACTATGAATTCAGCAAACATAATCATAAAAATACCACAATCCACAATGTTACTTTGTTGAGGACTTTTAGTCTGTATAATGGTAGGCAATTTATTTACATATTCATTAAAAAAACAGCCATTTTCTTGCTAATATATCAGCTGATCTTTAGTTATAGTGGGCCAGAGAATCAAAGTGATAAAATTTAGACAAAACCTACTCATTGACAGTAGATAGATGACACCTCTTGAGAGTTGATCACTATATATATATTTATTGTATGGTTTATTGTCAGCTACCATTTGTTAATTTTAAAGCTACAATGTATAGTAGGATAAATATCCAAGTCATGATGGTATATTCAATTATTAAAAATTTTAAGTAATCTCCTGTCACAAAGCTAAGTCCAATCCATCGAGCCATTTAAGACCTGCCTCACTGATTCTGTTTATGCTGGCTAATCCCTTTGTAAATAAGCTCAGAGGGCACTCTGCAACTATGTGATCTAAATTGCATGATATAACTAAGTTTGAATAGAATCCCAGTAATCAAAAGACTAATATAGTGTCTATTCCCATTTATATTTCCAGTTATTACATATGCCAACGCCAGTTCGCAACCGATTCAATAGTGTCAACTCCCTACGAGGGAGTTTCATCCCATCTATAGGTATTGATGGATCGTTAATAAGGAACTTATTTCATTCATCAAAACTGTTCCACACAACGGCCCAGCTAGTATTGGGCGAGAAGTTTGATCTGGTTAACTAGAAAGCCATACCTAGGGTGGTTTTTGAGATTTTAAGCAATTGTTCTGACGTGGTAGATCGAGTATAGTGGGGAGGTGCAGGGCACTCAAGATCTTATTGAATTCTTTAAGTAGTGCCTCCTGGCATCTTATCTCTGGAGGAGCTATATTGCACAGCACCGGGAGCTAAGGAAGTGGAGTTGACATGAGTGCCACTAATAGCTCTCATGACCATATTAGATGGACATTAACCACTTTAGTGTGAACACTATTTAGCCATACGGGAGCACTATATTCAGCAACTGAATAGACCAGTGACAAAGCAGTTGTACGCAGGACGTGTGCATTGGCTCCCCAGATTGTTTCGGCAATATGATGTAATACATTTGCCCTAGTTTTGAAATTAGCTGCTATTTTTTTAAGATGGCTTTTAAACATTAGCGATCAATCTAACATTACTCCCAGATACTGTGGATGATCATTATGATGGAGTTTTACACCATTTAGAATGATGTTCAGTTTTCGATTAGCCAGTCTGTGATTTAAGTGGAAGCAGGCTACTTCAGTTTTTGATAGGTTAGGATTTAGCCTCCAGGTTCTAAAATACTCTTGGAGGGTTGCAAGGTCATTTGTGAGTGCTTCTTCAGTACTTGCGAAGTTCTTATGTTGATAAGCTAAAGCAATATCATCTGCATATATAAATTTTCGAGACTTTGTGATTGGGATGTCAGCGGTATACATATTAAATAAAATTGGAGCAAGTACAGACCTTTGTGGTAACCCATCCTTCAGCTGTCTAAAAGAGCTTACTTCACGACAGAGTTAAACTTTTTTTAGCTTGGCACTAAGCATTGACTCCAAAAGTCGCAATAGAAAGGGACAGGGAGGGAGACTGTAGAACTTAAATAGCAAACCTTCGCTTCATTCTTTGTCATAAGCTGCTGTAAGATCATTAAAAGCTGCAAAAGTCATCAACTTCTTTTCAAACCCATTTTCGATAAATGATGTCAGTGCTAGCGTCTGGTAGCTACAACTTCGGCCAGGGTGAAAACTAGCCTACTCAACTGAAATATTAGAATCAAGAATGGGTAATATTCTATTGTATAACAGCCTTTCTAGCAACTTATAACAAACACTTAAAAGAGATATTGGGGTATAACTTTCCACTCGTTCAGGATCTTTGCCAGGCCTAGTGGTAAAGGCCTCCTAGTGTGCTTTATTAAGGGCTTATTTCCATCTAGGCTGTGGGCAGGTTGTTCAAAGCAAAATCCTATCGTCAGCTCCATAGATGTTAGAAGGTTTATAAACAATAACTATTTTAGTTTCTGGCTCTAGCTATTCTTTTTCACGATTCAATAGCATAGTGTATTAAATTATAAAATAGGAATTGAAAGAAATATGTTACTATTTTGTCACAGAAAAATGGATGTTGGTAACATTGCATCTGTTTTACTACTTTTTCCTTTTCACAATTGTTATATATTTTGCTTAGTAACGGATATATGAGCCAAATAAGCTAATTAAGAACATTGCAACTAAATAATGGCAAATTTTTCTAATTTTGAAATAATTTAAATATATTAAAATTAATCAATATTAATATTTCTTTATTAATATTTTAAAAGAAAATTTTTGTTAAATAAATGTGTAAAATATAAAGAAAATTACAACAATAAGGATCGACAGATATATTGGAAGTTGACTTAAACAACTGTAATGATAACAGTGCTGCCAACAATTTGTTTAGGAGACAGTTGTGTCCTTAACACTCCACGCCTGGTCAGCAGGTCGGGGCTGAGTGCAACAAAGAAATGAAAATTCCATAAAGAACAAGATATTTAATTTTAGAATGGGCCTCACTAATTGAGAGATACCACCATTTTTGCATTTTATATTCTCTATAGACATGGCCCAATTTTGTAATTTCAAAAGCCTTTTTTGTATAAGGTAAAAATTATTATCAAATATGGGGATTTTATTTAGTATAAAATCTAGTTTTAAAATGTATTATTAAGTTTTAAAATCTAAAGTTTTTTGTTCTGTAGCTGAATTGTATTGTGTCTAACTTGTAAAACTGTTAAATTTTGTCTAATTTATTTGTTACAAGTTGTTGAGTCAGTATGTGTCTTTTAGTATTGTACTGCAAGAATAAGTGACCTCTCTGAGAATTATGGACAGAAATATTTGGAAACTTTCTGTTGTGATAGCTGACCTTTGCCTATTGCATACTGTAGGTTATATTTACTGGCAATAAAGAATTTGTCTATTGTATAGCATAATTTTTTTTTTTTTTTTATTTTCAAGAGGTGTTTTTTATAATGTTAAATAAAAAAAGGAATTATGAAAATTATTTAATTACTGTATATGTTTTTCTAACAAATTTGAAATTGTATTTTTGTGACTATGGTAACAAATGTTGTTTAATTAATTGTATTTTTAATTATTTATGTATTAACGCATTTATTTTTTATTTTTACACATTTATATACAGTACTTATATACTAAATTTATATACTAATGAAAATGCACATATGCACTTACACACGCATGCGTATATAAAGTAATTACATAGAACAGGGACCATGTCGATTTTTCGGCTGACATTTGTTTCATAGTAGATAGATAAGAAACAAGAATATGATAATTTTTTCAATGGAAAAACAGGAAAAATTATGAAACCAAGGGAAAACGGAAAAACATATTTTTTTGGGTAAATATATTGATTTAGAAACTTGAATTGTGTGGATTTCCCCTGATCACGAATATCAAAAGGTCTTTTACAATCAAACCATTATTAAGCACATTAAACCGGAAATATTTCAATTTCTGTGAGATCTGATAGGATAGGGCTAGGTTGAGTATTGATAGATTAGGTTATGTTAGGTTAGGGAATGTTAAGTAAGGTTTGTTTAAGTCATGTTAGGTTTGGTTAGGCTATGTTAGGTTTGGTTAAGTTATTTTAGGTTTAGTTAGGGCATTATTATTATTAATTGGTTTGTAACACAGTTGGTTAAAAATTTGTCAAAGTTCATAGATTGTCCCAACCTAACATAACCTAACGTGACCTAAACAAACCTAACAACCTACACAAACCTAACTCAGCCTAACCAAACCTAACACAACCTAACCAAGCCTAATATAACCCACCTAATATAACCTAATCAAACATACATACACAAACCTAACATAACCTAATCTATCATACTTCAATAACCCGCCCACCCCTACAGGTACAGTAGTATTGACCTACTCGCCCACCCCTACACTTACAGAGGTATTGACCCACCCGCCCACCCCTACACGTACAGTGGTATTGACCCACCCGCCCACCCCTACACATACAGTGGTATTGAACATAACCTAATCATCTATATTTCAGTACCCAACCTAGCCTTATCTTAAGCGAACATAACCTTACTGAAATCGGCACATTTCCGTTGTTAACGGGCTTAATAATGGTTCAATTGTAAAAACCTTTTGATATTCGTAATCAGGAGAACATTCTGTATAATGTGAGTACTGTATAATGTGAGTACTGTATAATTGTGTGTCCCCTTCCAAAAATATTGTCTTCTAAGAGCCCCTCTGACTTTAGACCCATCAGCATTTTATCTGCCCTATCCAAATGTCTTGAGAGAGTAGTTTATCAACAGATTTCTTCTTTTCTTGATTCCAATAGATTGCTATCTAACTTCTAGTCTGAATTTCGTTCTAATCATAGTACTATCAGTGCCCTTTTAAAAATAAAGAAAGAAAGAAAGTTTACTACCATAAATCACAATACATATTAATGTACTTTACATAAAAAAACAGTTTGAATAAACAAATACACAAATAACCAAATACAGTATTAAGCTTATAAAAAACAAAAACACAATTTAAGATATTTTAAAAACACTATTTTAGCTTAATTTGAAAGTAACATTGTACAAATTAATCTATTTAATTTATTTGTGTGATATATGGCTGGGTACCTTTGAGCATGAAGCTGTTTTGAGGTTACCTCCTCAAAATATAACAAATTCAAGTACATCAGTTGCAGAAAATAAAAATAAAAACTTTTTAACAGCAAAACTTTGTATTAAAATTAAGATGTATTTTAAATTATTATTTTACATACTCATTAGTACTTTCTTATCTCTAAGGACCACCCTTAGGCCCAATTTACCAAAAAATCAAAAGACACAATTTAAACACAAATAAAATTAAAATGTTACAAGAAGGAGAGTCAAGAAAAAACAGATTGATTTAAAACAAAAAAGTTTCAAGTTCATCATAATTGAAAGTAAATAACCATTCTTTTAAACGTTTAGAAAAATTTGCTATGGTATTAGTAGTACTAATTTGGTAAGGAAGTTTATTGAAAAAAATCAAAGAACTGTAACTATAGAATCTCTTAAAAGCTTCACACGACGGTTTCAACAAAGCTACCCGATTCAAATTTCTTAGTCTTATTGAATGAACTGCAGCATTTGCTAATTTTTGACCTTCCCTCACAAAAAAAATACGCAACACTCTATCTACATATAAATGCCAAATGGGAAGTACACCTAAATATTTAAAAAAAGGAAAAGACTCTTCCCTTCTTTTCACATGAAATATTTGTCGTATAATGCATTTTTGTGACACAAGAATTGGTTTTAAAAAGGATTTATACGCTCCCCCCCCCCCCCAACAACTTAACCCATATTCTAACTTACTATTTACTAAAGCAAAATATACTGATCTTAAAACTTCTGTCGGACAAATGAATTTCAAAAGATAACATTTTCTTAAGGACATATAAACATATTTTTTTACTGACTGAATGTGCTCTCTCCAAGAACAATTATTGTCTAATATTAACCCTAAATTTTTTATTTTTTCTACTTGTTCTATTAACATACAATTCTCACAAGACACCTCAAATGAATCATTCAGACAACTTTTACATTTGATATATACATTACCATTTATACCATCTTTCGTTCTTAATGAAAAATAAACCTTTCTGTTAGTACTTAAAACAACTTTGTTAACAGTAAACCAAATTTTAAAATAATTTAAATCTGATTTTACATTTCTCTGAAGTGAAATAGGGTCACTAGCAGAGTAACTTAGTGCAGTATCATCAGCAAAACTATTAATGCCGCCTTTGAAATTTCCTAGACACAATTTATTAATATATACAATAAATAAAATTGGTCCAAGGACCGAACCTTGTGGTACTCCACAAGTTATTGGTAAAAGAGTGCTTGTACAATTTGTTATCCTAACACATTGATTTCTTCCAGTTAAATAACTCTCAAACCACTTATAAGCAACACCCCTCACTCCCACCTCCTGTAAACATGATAGTAAAATATTATGGTCACCAGAGTCGAACGCTTTTGATATCAATAAATAGACCTGCAACATATAGCTTTGAGTTTAAACCGTCGTATATACCAGTAAGAAATGATAGCAAAGCATCTTCTGTAGATTTATTTTGACAAAACCATACTGATTTTCACTTAAAACATTAATTAAATTTAAGAAAGTTAATAGCCTAGATTTTACTAAATTTCTCCAAGATTTTGGAAAAATTTGACAACAAAGAAATGGGCCTGTAGTTATTCAACTCTGTTATTTCCCCTTTCTTATGCAATGGTATTACAACAGCTGTTTTCAAGCTACAAGGGAACTCACTTGTCTAAAAACTTAAATTAAAGACAAAGGACAGACAGAACTTATATATTTGTTAGCAGTCTTTATAATGAAAGAAGAAATTCCATCTATACCAGGAGATTTGTTTGGGTTTAAACTATTTATAGTAGAAGAAACTTCATCACTACAAGTGGGCAGAAGAAAAAAAGAATTAAAAATGTTGCTGTAGGAAAAATTTAATTAAAATCACTTAACTCTAAGCCATCCACAGAATCAAAATTATCCAATAATCTATCGATAATAGTAGTAAAGAATAAATTAAATTCATTTGCAATGTCCATAAAATCAAAAATTAACCCCCCCCCCCGACTCTGATTTCTTAATACATTAAAAATTACAACAACAAAAAATTACTGATGATATTCGTTATGGGATGGATAGAAAACAAATTTCAATTTTAACCCTTTTTAATTTGTCTAAGGTGTTTGATTGTGTCTATCATTCTCTTCTCCTTTTAAAACTTTCTTCGATGGGGTTCTCTATGGGATGCATTGACTGGATGGGGTCCTATTTGTCTGTCGGCGCAGTGCGTAGTATTTAGCAACAAACAGTCATACTGGAAACCTGTCACTTGAGGGTGCCTCAGGGTTCTGTTCTTGGCCCTCTACTATTTTCAATTTACACTAATGACATTATTACTTAGTATTATTTAATAATAGTACTTACCATTATTATTAAGTACTCTAATTTTCATTTGTATGCTGACGATCTTCAAATTTACACTCTTTGTACTGTTACTGATTTGTCAAGAACTATAACTATTATGAATATTGATATTGATGCTATTTCTATATGGTCCTTAAAAAATGGTCTAAAACTAAATGAAAACAAAACTCAATTCATCTTGATCGGAAATCCTAGACTTCTAAAAAATGTTGACTTTAACAATGCTTCCAGACTTTTACTTAACAATAACCATATACCATTTCATTATAAGGTCAAGAACCTTGGACTGACACTAACCAAACATTTAGGTTGGTCTGATTACATAACAGAAACTTGTAACAAAGTGTTTGCTGGAATCCATAGCCTAAAAAAGATGTGCTACTTAACTGCCACTGAACATGAAAGTGTTGCTCGTAAATACACTGATTTTTCCTTACTTTACTATAATATTGTTGTCAATGACGTGACGGTTAAGTTGGACAGATTGCAACATGCTCAAAATTATTGTATTTGTTTTATTTTCAATCTTAAGCAAAGAGATCATGTAATGCCCTTTTTTAACATCTTATCTATCCTAAAATTGAATCAGCTTCATCAGTTCTATATACTTTGCACTTTGCGTTCTGTTCTTCTCAACGATTCTCTTACCTATCTGTCTGAGCATTTCTCTTTTATTTAAGAAATTAGTGCTAGGAACATTTGGCGCGGATCTTCATTGTTTTCAATTCCCAATCATAGATCTTTTGTATAGAACAAATCCTTTACAGTAACCGCTTGCCGACTATGGAACAATCTACCTGATCACACCAGAGGCATCGACCGGTGCACTCGGTTTTGGTTTGAGGTAATGGGCTTGCTTTTGGCCTTGCAGACTGACGGGTTTGCAGCGCTGAACTAAGGGTGGGGTATGAAAGATGATGTATTTTTTATTTTTTGTTTATTTAAATACATTTTTTCAAATTTCATTATGTTTATAGGTAAAATATTGCTTTTTTCACTTAATAATTTTAATATTGTAAATTTTCCAACTGTTTCTTAAATCATTTATTTATCTATTAATGTACATACTTTTATATTTTCATTTAAAAATTGGAGTAATTTCTATTAGTTAATCATGTCTAAATTTATAATAATATGTAATATTAATAATGCTTAGGTGTAAAAGATGACTATGTAGTCCTAACCTCGCCATTTGTACTTATATACAATAAAGACAATTTTCATTTTATTTCACATTGGTATATTTAAGGAAAATATTGTTTTTCTGTTTTCATTTCTGTAATTTTTCCGACTTTTCTTCTGGACAAAACTTTCATATTCTTGTTTCTTAGCTATGTATCTACTATGAAAATTATTTTCAACAAAAAATCAACAAGGCCTCTCTCCTGTATAATTACTGTTTATAAATATGCAAAAATACAAAATATTTGTTTAGTAAGTACATTTTTAATGAGTAATATACCTGTATTGATTGATCTAAAACCATTTTTTATATAAAAAAATAAAAACCAAAATTTTAACCACAGAAATAAAAAATGGTAACATATACTACCAAAAGCTAATAATTGCTAAGCTTATTATCTAGACTATGGGAGACGGCCCATCATGAAAGCTGGTTTAAGAAATTGAGGGTGGATGCATTTAAAAATGTATCATACAAAGACTACTTATCAACATGATCATTTTCAGTTTCAGGTGGATAAATGTACTAAGATCAATTAATTTTTACCTAATTTGGCAGAAAAATAAGATATTTTGATATTCCTTTTAGTGAAATTTAAAACCAGAAAAGACTTGCTTAGGTCTATTACCTAATAAACACACTGAAATCAACTTTACTCCTTAACATATGCATGTGATTAACGCAAGTGGTCTCTAGTGATAGGATCATCCAACGAAACTGAACTGAACGATCAAATACTTGTTTGTGACCTGTGATAATTGATCATTGACCATAATGAGCAAAACATTCTAATAAAAATGTAATTTTAAGCTGTTAAAGTGTTGCATTAATCTTTTACAAGAATTTAAGTACTGTAGTTTTGATTTACAGGAGGAGATGACAGAACACAAAGCAAGTGTGACTCGCTGCCAGTTCAATGCCTCAGGATCAGTTGTTGCAAGCTGTGACACTGAGGGTGTAGTCAAAGTGTGGTCCCCTGCTCCTCAACACAAGTAAGGATACACACTAAATACGCTAGGCGTGTAAAGTGTAATTCTTGATAGTTCAGTGCCAGCTTGGCATGTTATGTATCTGTATACTTTTTTCCTCTAAGAAATTTTTTTTCAATATTTCTGTTGTCTCAGTATAATTTTATCTGAGCAGGTAACACCACTTTTACAGCTGGTTTTATCAGTTCTGGACCTATGTTTATATTAGCTTTTATTTTTACATTTAGAATGGTATACCAAAGTTTCTACATATCTATGTGAATCACTATGTGTATATAGTGCATATATACTACTGAAGTACATTATCAGAATCAATTCATTTTTTAAACCAATTTTCATTTAATTTATTTATTTAATTATACATTTAATTTAACATATTTGGCCTCACCAAGTTTGATATAAATTGTCGGTGAGTTTCATCTAATAAACATAACATATAATTATTTTATTTTATATCCAAAATGAGATGGTTTAGGGCGGCACTACAATCTTATCACTTGTTTTGGCAGTTACAATGAAAGTGAAAGTTGCGACGTGCTGACAACGGTTGCACTGTCAGTCAATATTTTATTTTATACAGAAGAAACTGATTTACATTTTAAATTTCTGCGCATTCCAGTATCTTCCTTGCCAGATGTTCATCTACATCTGTGCGTAATGTAAGTCGTGTTCGTCTGTCCGTTCTGGAGTTATATAAAGTGCATTCCGTGGCCGAAACTGCCCATCAAGTTTAGAAATGACTGTACAAAGTGCAGTGGTTTGTTTGTCCTATTTTAATTTCAAAGTTTACATGATTCCAAGTTTGTTTTATATGTGTTGATTTGTTATGAAGTAAAGATAAGTATAAATTCCAATATGAAACAATAGACAAAACATTTCCATACATATTTAATCTAATATTTTTAATTTTAAGAAGATCTACTTACATCATTTGGAATAAAGCACATTGTTTTGGTTTGTTTGATAAACAACAATTTTACAACACAGTTTGTCAGACAAGTGACTTTTAAAGTATATTTCACTGTTTTGTAATTACTAAAGCAATGATTAACAGGCTGATGAGTGTTTAAAATGTCTAAAGTGTTAATACAATCTCTATATTGACAATAACAGGAAGTGAGCCTATTTGACTGTTTAATGCAAAATACAGGTTATATCAAGATTGTATTGAAATACAGGTTGAATCGAATACAGGTTCCTTCAATAATAATTACTGATTGTTTTCAACAGCTGCTCTTTGAGTTGAACTTTGGTCACCTGTGCACACAGTTATTCTAGACTTCTCAACAAATAATTAATTTATCAGCTGACAAACAGCTGACTGAAACAGATTATTTATTAATTATTTATTTCCTTTTATTTACTCTACAACTTAACAGAAAGTTAATTTCAAACAAGAAGATCAACAATACTTTCTTTACTATTAATAAATTATACTATTGCTGACAATTCCTATTTAATATTATTATTATATTTTTATTATTATTATATTCCAATTATATATCCAATAATTATATACCCAATTACTATCCAATATAATATGGATTCAAACAAATTCAAAAAAGGAGATTTTGTTTTTGCCAAAGTAAGAGGGCATTCAGGGCCTGCAGTTATAAATGATGTAGAAAAAAGGGAAAAAACTTTAATATTTCATGTTTTTTTCTATGTTACAAAAGAAACTGGTAAATGTCGACTTAGTGAACTATCACATTACATGGAAAATAAACAAAAGCTAATGAAGGGAAAAGTAGTAAATAATAAAAAATTTTCTCTAGCAATAAAAGAAATTGAAGAGGACATTAATAAAAAACAGAGAAATCACTCTAGCTTGTTCTTAGGTAATGAAAGTGTAAATGATAAATCTTTGCTGTGCTCAACTCCCGTTGACAAAAATTCGAAATCAGAATTAAACATCCGAAATAATGAAAATAACGATACAGTATACAAAGATATAGCTGTTAACACCCCTGCATACTTAGATTTGAACTTTCAAGTTGAAGCCTTAACAGAGAAATGTATCAGCTTAGAAAAGAGTATTCTTGACAAAGATGAAAAAATAAGTACTTTGTCTTGTGAAACAGCACCGTTGTCGCACAAACCACAAACAACAAATGATTTTCAAACTCAAATCTTAATACAAGAACTGAAGCAAGCAAAACTTGAAAATGAAAACCTTAAAACTGTAATAACAATGCTACAAAAGGATTACAGCGACATAGAAAATCAATTAAAAGAAGCTAAAGAAAATCAACTAGAATGTTGCAATTGTTACCCGGCATTAAATCAGATCAGTCCTAGATCAAATAGTCCACAGTTCTGGCAGAAACCTAATCATTTTTTTAAGGCTCCGATACATAATAAAGAATCTAAAATGCACTGTGAAAATAGTTTTGAAGTTCTCTCAGAAGTTAGCGAAGAGGAAAATGAGGACGGGGACTCTTCCACAGTTGTTTCCTTGCCTAGTGTAAAGCCAACAAAATTAAAAAAGAAGTCACAGCAAACCAGACTAAAGAAAACTGCTACAGATGCTCCAAACTATACTGCTACTCAGCCCAAGCTGCTAATATTAGCTGATAGTCATGGGCGAGACCTAAGTAGTATGGTACAGCAAAAGACCAATATAAATGTGGCAGCAGTTGTGAGATCGGGGGCGAAAATTAGTGGCGTTTTGCAGGAAGTAGAGAACCTTGCAGCCGGACTCACCAAAAATGATTTTGTCCTTGCTCTGGGAGGGACCAATAATATTGAGTGCTCTGGAATAAGCGGTATGTTAAATGACTTTGATACTCTGTTCGATTCTACAAAAAACACTAATCTAATAGTTGCTACACTACCAATGCGGCATGACAAACCTGAACTAGATGATAAAATAAATGCCTTTAATGATAAACTAATAAGGAAAACCGCAAGCATAGGCACAAACACCAGGTTACTAGAACTCCATCTCTTGCCTCGCCATCTTTACACAAACCATGGCATGCACTTTAATAAAAAAGGAAAAAGGAAAATTGCCGAAGAAATCTTAAAAATACTGAAATATTTTCACTCTGACCTTATTACTGCCAAAGATCATAAAGCTAGGCAACCTCAAAGTGAAGTAGGACCTATCAGTGTCATCGAGGCCAACATGGATACAGTTATAGACAACCTTACATATGAAGGAAACACTGCATTAGCCCACTGTATCTCAGCAGATATTGACAGTGACAGGCATATGAGTGCAGGTGTGGCAAGAGTATTCAAAAAGCATTTTGGCAGTCCTTCGGCAACACATTTTATTGACAGTCACTTAACACATCAACAATTCAATCAGTTATCAGTATATGGGTTGGTGACAAAATCAAAATTCAATTCAAAACCTACTCTTGAGGACTACGATTTGGCATTTGAAAATCTAACAAAGGATTTCCAACACAGAGGTCTGAATTTCCTGATTTGCTCACCATTGGGATGTGTGAGGGACAATATTCCTCTTAAACATTTTGCTACGAATTTAATCCACTTCCAGCAGAGAACACAGGCCAAAATCCAGATTATTTCATATAAAGAACACACTACCAGAGTTCTACAAGGTGGATCTTCTCATCATGACCTTGTAAACCGTCTGCGTCAGTGCTTCAACTCTACCACAGTGCAAACTAACAATATTCATCCCAACAAATCTAATCAAGTTGATAGTCAGCACACTTCAATGGAAGACCTGTCTCCACCTCTACCTCAACCTGGCATATCTCAACCTGAAATATCTTACAACACAAATCAGCTCCAGGAAATGGCTTCTCAACCTCATGTGACCAGTGTCAACCAGTGTGATCAGGTGTCTCAAAATCCATGTTTGAGTTCTCTTGTTTTAAACAATCTAAATCTATCTTCAGCTTGTCCAGATTCTGTTAAACCACATGTTTAGCGATGTTAAAAATGTTTGCCACAATAATGGGTTAGATTCCAGGATGTTATTCCTTAATATTCAGGGCTTGGATAAAAAAGTTTCTGTTCTAGAAAGTTTCTTAATTAACAAAAATGTTTTTGCAATATGTTTGACAGAACATTGGCTTAAAGAAGATGAAACTAACTTAGCAGCACCTGATGGATACTCCTTTGCCAGTGCTTTCTGTCGAGCTAATCACATTCGGGGTGGTTCTTTAACTTTTACCCGTAATGACATAAAAACCAGAGAATGCAATATTAAGCACCTTTGCTCGGAAATGAATTTCGAAGCTACTGCAGTTTTTATTGATAGGCTAAAAATAATAATTGTTTCAATTTACCATTCACCATCTGGTGATCCGCATATTTTTTTAGACGCATTTGATAAATTGTTATTGTACTTGTCTAGTTGGCCAAAGTACACCTCTGTTATAGGAGGTGATTTCAACTTGAACTTTGATGTGACAAAACAAAATAATTTATCAAAACAATTTATCAATATCTTGCGACAGTATGATTTTTATTATTTAAATAGTAAACCAACTAGAGGTGCTAACTGTCTAGATAATGTTTTAGTCAATTCCCAAAGAAATGTTGCAATTGAGTGTGACATTTTCAATTTTCCATTCTCTGACCACAATGGTCTAATTATAAATGCTCCATTCATCAAATGTCATCTGAAAAAAACACAATCTGAAAACAATAGTCCATACAATCTTGACTCAAGCAGTTACTTCAGGATGATCCTACCAAAATCCTCAGTAATTTGCTTGACAGAAAAACTTAGATGTTATCAATGGGATAACCTATTAAATCTAAAAAATTACACTGCCACTAATACTTTTCAAATTTTCTTTCAAAAATTGGTAGACAATATAAATTTCTATTCAAAACTTAAAAGAGTCAAAACATACAACTGCCCTAAATTAAAACATGATTGGTACTCCAATGATCTGGCCAATATGAAAAAAAATTACTATTTTTAGATACTATTATTAAAAGAAATGGTAAAGACTCATTAGAAACTAAGCAAAAATTTTTAGACCTGAAAAAACAATACAGAAAAGCAATTAAAGATGCAAAAATACTATATAATACCAATTTAATAGAGAGCAGTAGTAATAAATGTAAAACCGCTTGGAAAGTGATAAAGGATGCAAGTAAACAAAATTCATTAAATAAATCAAACCCTGGAATCTCACCCGATATGTTTAATAATTTTTTTATTGAATCTGTTAATGACATTAAAACTAAAGTAAGTAGTCCTAAATATAGTTCAGAGGAGCTAATTCAATTTTCTGCAGTCAATTCTCAAACTTTTGCATGGAGACTAGTAAGTCCGGAGGATATAGTAACTACTACAGGTAGACTCAAAAATTCCGACAGTTGTGACGTTTATCTAATGTCCAATAACTTGTTAAAAAAAATTATAGCACATATTGCCATTCCTCTATCCTACTGCTTTAATCTCTGTCTCATGGAGGGAGTTTTTCCTGATGAGTTGAAAATATCACGAATATGCCCAATTCTTAAAAAAGGCCCAAAAGACAAGCCGCAGAGCTATCGCCCAATTTCTATTGTTCCAACTTTTTCAAAATTATTTGAAATTATAATCCATGAACAATTAAGTGCCTATTTAGAAAAAAATCAATTTTTAAGTAACTCACAATTCGGATTTAGGAAGGGGAAATCTACAACTGACGCTGTAGATATGCTGGTTCGTGAAGTGTTATCAGCTTTTGAAAATAAAACATTTGCTCAGGCCACATTCTGTGACCTGAGCAAAGCGTTTGATTGTGTAAATCATTCTGAATTATTAATGAAATTAAACCATTACGGTATCTCAGGCAGGCAACTTAAATTTTTTAGTTCCTATTTTTGTAATCGTAAGCAAAAAGTTTTTGTGGACGGTGAGTGGTCCCAGGAAATACAAGTCACACAAGGTGTCCCCCAGGGATCGGTCCTGGGACCACTATTATTTGTAATTAGTATTAATGACCTCCCAAGCTTTGTGAGGACTAAAACTTTTCTTTATGCGGATGATTCAACATTTTTTAATTCTAATTCTAATCTTGAACAACTAAAATCTCTCTGTGAAAATACTCTTAAAAATGCATCTGACTGGTTTAAATCAAATGGATTTCTCTTAAATAAAGAAAAAACTAAAAAAGTTATTTTTTCTCTAAGACCTGTTGATGAACGCTTCTTGAAAAATAATCCTGATGACAATGTAAAATTTTTAGGATTGTTTGTAGATAAAACACTTTCCTGGGGATCACACATTGATTATATTAGTATTAAATTATCTAGGGTAATTTATTTATTAAAACGATTGTCTCATTCTGTACACCAAAATTATATCAGATCAGCTTATTTTGCATATTTCCAGTCTATATTTAGATATGGATTAATTTTTTATGGGAACTGCAGTAGGATAGATGAAATTTTACTTTTGCAAAAAAAAGCTATTAGAGCTATTTCAAATGCAGGACCTGTAGAGCACTGCAAACCCTTATTTTTGAAATTAAATATCCTCACTGTTATTAATATTTACATCTTCGATTTGTTTTTGTATGTGTTAAGAACTCCTGGTATTATTAAACAAAGTTCACATCAATATAGCACTAGGACCAAAGATCAAGCTAAAATTAATTTTTTTAGATTGAGTAAAACATTGAACAGCCACAATATAATTTCAATCAGAGTCTATAACAAATTAATCCATTTATTCAATATGTATCCCAAAAAAACTTTCTGTAATAAATTATTTAACTGGCTCCTAAAGCACCCTTTTTATTCACTTGACGAATTTTTTAGTACAAATATTTTTGACTTTTAATTCATTTTAAGTTAGTACATTGTAATCCTCACTGCTATATTTTATTAGATTTACTTGTGTAGTGTTAAGAATCTTTGACTTAGCATTTATGTGCTTGTATTGTGACGTTGTCAATGCTATGTAGTTTTATGACAATAAATGGAATTTGAATTTGAATTTGAATTTGAATCACACAACCTGTTGCTTTTCCTAATACAATATTGTAGTATTCGTGAAAATTGAATTAACAAGAAATCAATTACAGTATATTACATTTATGATGTGAGGAAAATATAACCTAGTTAAAGTAAACTTTACTCAATATTAGGAGTTTAACTTGTTTTTATTTTATTGAATTCAATACGTTACTAAATGGAGGAAAATACAAGTCTATTATTAATAATTAGAGTCTAAACAAAGAAACTCTAATATATTTAACTCACTATTAAAACCTTTTAATTATTATACACTATAAAACTAGAAGCATAATCATATTCATAATGTGATATGAATTGTAAACAGAATGGAATGTTGAAAACAATTGTTTTTATCAGGCAGGAAGTGATAATAAAGGGTCAGGATAAACAAGGGTGGGGCTCAGGCTGCAAGGACGATCTTCCTCTTTACTGCTTTTGGAATTCTAATGTTATCTGTTCTTTCTAGTGCTGATAGTACTGATAAGGAAATAGGCCACTGTGAGTAGATATTTTCTTACAAAGTATTTTGTTGAAGTTATTTTGTTTAACTTCGGCCTGACAAAGTTATTCCGTTTATTTTTTGGTCAGAAATTGTCATCTCATTGTTCTGTTTATCAACACTTTTCACTCCTGAAACATTCCTGATATGAAAGCTATCTTCCCCTTTGGTTTTCTGGAACCAGAACCGGTTCTTTTATCAATAACAGCCGGATTACTGAGGGGGCCGGACTGGCGCAGGGCCGGATTATAGAGGGACTACTGTATATTGTATGTTTAACTTTTGGTGTTGCTTTATTTTTTAATTTATACATTATAGCAGTACATGGCATAATTTTTTATGCAGTGCCACAACATGATCCTTCCATGTTAGTTTATTATGAACCATTAATTCTAAATATTTTGTGACATTTACTTGTTTAATATCTTCACATTTGCACTGCTCCTCTCCGTGTAAACAACGACAGTTATGAAGTTTTATACTGATCTATTTTTCAATACTAATATTTTTTTGATGAATATGTATAATATTTGTTTTCTGGCTGTATATGATCAATCTTTTGTCGTGAGCCCACTTAGTGAAAATTTTTAAATCTCTCTGGAGCTGTTCCTCTGCTATATTTAGGTGCCTATCTTTTGTTAGGATAAGCACATCATCTGCAAATGCCCATATGTGGCTTCCATTTATTCTATTTACTACATCATTCAGATAAATTATAAACAGGACAGGACCTAGCTGACTGCCTTGAGGAACACCATATTTGATATTTCTTTCATCATTAATAGTGTTTTGTACTTTGACAGAAAGTTTTCTACCATTAAGATAGCTCTTGAACTTTGGGTTCCCTCACTCCTATTTTGTGTAATGCTGAAATTATGCATTTATGTTCCACTGTGTCAAAAGCCTGGAAAAATCGATAAATAAGACTAGACCGTGCTCTTTAATAATCATTATTTCATTAGCTACATTTGCAAATTCTTGTAACACATTTTCTGTACTGAAACTCTTTCTAATAAAGCCATATTGTTTAGTATTAAGTATATTATTTTCTTCCAGATACTTATTTAACCCTTTGAACCCCAGCCGCTGAATCATCGGTGAATTGTTCTGTCTAAACACCCCAGGTCACCGATATATTGTCAGTAAAAAACTGTCGAGAAACCCCCGCCGAGGATATATCACAGATGGGATTTAAGCATATGTAAATATTTCTTAATTTACTTATTTTAATAATAGCAAGTGGTATTATGTTGTATATATCATCAATAATCAATTTACAATCATCTTGTAGCATTCATTATAATACAAACTGTCAAAAAGCTATGGAATACAAAACAGCTGTCATATTAGTATGATGGTGGCTGTGGCTGTACAATAAGTAAACAAAGTAAACAAACAACAACGCATTATGCAGTAGTCGGCTGTAACCTTCACTCGAATCGCTGTTATTTCGTGGTGTATAAATTTTGTTTTATCAGTGTATATATTATGTGTAAAATATTTAGTGATATTTTTTAGGGATAGGTGGTTCTTTCGATGGGAAAATGTCGGTTCTGCAGTTTGGCAAACTAAAGGGGGAGATAGCTTTCATATCAGAAATTTTTAAGTGTTGTTGTGATAAGGATGAACAGAACTAGCAGACAATATCTGACAACAAGATAAAAACAATATATCTTTGTCAGAAAATATTAGCCTGGAGATGGGCCATTTCCTTATCAGTACGATTTGGCCACGAGATAAACAAATTATCTTAGTTAGAAAATATTCGCCCATAGTCTGGCCACTTCCTTATCAGCAATCAATAGAAACAGATTACATTAGTGAATAAAAATTCACAAGCAAAAACATCTAATTAATGCTAGTCAGTTTTTGTTCAAGAGTCCAGTCATCCTTTACAAGAGTCCACCCTTGTTTATCAGACCCTTCTTATCACTTTCTTCCTGATAAAAATATCTGGTGAAAACATTCCATTCCCTTAACAACCCATCTCACATTTTGCTTTTAGTTTTATAAAAGGTTTTTATGGTGAAAAGATATTAGTAGGAGGTACATAATCCTATATTCACAAATTTGCCGATTTTCAAGTATTCTGTAAAAAGTAATTTTGTTGGTTACATAATTATATTTTTTTTTTAGGAAGCTAAGCTTTTTTTTTATATATGTGTTGACAATTATATTCGCTTTATAATAAAATGAGTTTCCACAGCTTAATAATCTTTGTTTTTGTGCTTAAATATGTCAAATCTAAACACTTATTATTTTTAACTTTTTTTTACAAATTCAACTTTTTTTATATAAAATAACAATCTTATAATACTTTATATTAATTTTTCCTTGTAGAAAATTTTATTATAAGCATTTTGGTGCCTAAAACATTATGATAGCTATAGTATTGTCTAAGATGATATTTTAGGCTGAATAGGTCAAAATAGGTCTGTGGTTTTTCGACAGTACTCTGTAAAACTGGTCTTGCGCAAAATTGTCACTAACTTTTTGTTGAGTTCGAGGTTCAAAGGGTTAAACAGTCCAATACATATCTTTGAATTATTTTATCTGAGGAAGTTAACATTGCAATTGGACGGTAATTCTGGTATTCCTTCTTACTTTTGTTTTTATAAATTGACTGTATTATTGATTTTTTAAGCAAATTAGAGAATTTCCCTGTGAAATTGAGTCATTCATTAATTTACTCAGAGGTTCGCTGATTTGATCTATTATCTCTTTTATTCTATTATCTCTTTTATATCTTCCATTCCTAAACCATCGTTACCCGGTGATTTGTTAGTTTTCATTATAAGAGTGATTTGTTAAATCGTTTGCTGTGTGATTTTTGGTTTGAATAAATGATGAATAGGCTCATTATTATAGTCATTCAGTTGATCATCATTGGGTTGTTCTATGGTTTTGTGAATACATTTATGCTTTATATATAATTTATAACACTCTATACCCTCAATAAAAACAAAAATTGAGTAAAGCCATTTACAATTTCTTCTTTCTTCATCATTTTTCCCATAGTAGTTTCTATTGTTGAATCAATACTGATTTTATTTCCTCTACCTAATAAACATTTAACATTTTTCCATACTTTTCTCATGTTGTTCTTATTTTTGTCAACACACCAGTAATAATAGCAATTTTACCTCCTCTTCATATAATTTTTTAGTCTGTTTCTAAGTTTTTTGAACAAATTTCTTCTTCTAATTTCTGTACATTTTTAAGGATTTTTTCTGAGAACAAAAACTGATAAAACAGATATTTCTGAACAGAAATATAAACAAAATTTATATTCGTGACAAAAATTAAGTTTTGACGTTGGATAATAACGTACTACGTTATATTGTTGTTGATAAATAAAATAAAAGCATCATTTTAAGCAAAGACAAGTAATACATATTATTTTTTTTCAAGATCTTGATTATTATGAGAATGCTAAACTAATATAATATTTTTATATGTCTTATTTGATCAAATTAGATAAAAAATAAATGTTTAGGCTAGTACCTACATAAATATATACATGGTTGTAAAATTAAAATACACTAAAATAATATTTTACTCAATCATAATTCTCCAGCCTGTTTTTAACCCTATATTGCATTATTTGTTTGTAGGATTGTTATTATGATTTTGAAGAGCTAGTCCTAGTGCTTTTATATATAAATATAAAATATAAACAAAGGTTGTCTCAAATAAGGCCTACAATTAACTATAATTTATGATGTTTGAGTTATCTTATTCCGCTTGTTCTACTTAAGCTTGTTCAAGTTACAAGCATTGTTTATGACTATGACATTTCTGTCATTTTCATTCCTCCTCACGAGTATACGACCACCTCTAAACCACACATAAGAGTAATAATAGGTCCTACCTCTAAGATTGGCTTCCTTCATCAACATTCTATAATGTGGACTTATCAACATTCTATAATGTGGACTTATCAACAGTCTATAATGTGGACTTAGGTTTTCATTAAAATAAATGTTATTCAATCTAGCCTGCCTGCCGTTGTTAACACTTTCGCTGCGGCTGCTAAAGTCGGTAATCTTACCTTAGGTGCTAAAAATTGTTTACACTTTTACTATTTTCACTTACAAACTAAACAAAAAATCAAAAACTGACACAAAAATATATACAAAGTTATTAGGTCATACTAGACATGCTTCACACAAAAACAACTTTCCTTTGCAGATGCTACTTCAATACTGAATGAATAAGCAAACAAAGGGCAAGGATTCCCGATTGGGCTCGACAGCGTCTGAAGTCCGCCAAGCGCTGTTTCCTATCGGGCATGGCAACAGTGAAAGTGTTAAGCCAAATTTCTATTTTATTCTTAAAGTAGAACTGGACAATAACCACAGCGGGCTTACCATCTTTTCTAGGCAGCAGTCGATGCACCTGATGGACATCAGAAGAGTTACTTGGAACCTTTATGTCATCTGCCAGTTGTTCCATGGCTTGTAGCAGGTCCTTTTTTAGGATTGCCTTATTTACCTATAGTCCCTTTATTTCTAAATTAAGTCTCCTCCGATATTCAAATTCAAATTCATTTATTGACAAAATGCATACATTACAGGCATTAAAACCCAATTACAATGTTGCATTAAAATAATACAGTGTATAAATATTGAGGAATGTAGTCTTTCAAGAATCACTTCAAAGCATACAGAAAAGCAAACAACAAATAATAAATATATTAAACTTGCAAACAGACGAGATTATGCTCGGTCAAAATCTATTAGGTTATTTAATCATTACAACAAACTAAACATATAAAAAGTGGGTTGATAAATATTTAAATAAGATATTACAAGACAATTATTTTGCACATGCTCAAATAAAAACGTACAATTAAAACATGTTGAAATTAATAAATTACAATGCCATTAATTAGATCAATAATAAATGTTACAATAAATTAATTTTACAATATACTAAATTAATGCATACTGGCGTTTACAGCTTTTAAACAATTGTTAAACGAATAACTAAAAATATCAACACTTACGGAAAGCGAATTGTGTAGCCTAATCATAACATTGAGTGGAGAGTTAGCAGACAGGTTGGTACGAGAAAAGCAGGGAGTGAACAACACACAACTCCTTGTATTAGGCCGAGGAACATTGAATTGTAGTTTTGACAATAGAGCCGAGTCGTCGAGCCCACCACCCACAAGCTTATGCAGGCAAGCCAACATAGCCACCTTTCGCCGCACACTCAGAGAGTCTAAATGAAATATCGATAGTAGCTCCGAATATGGAATCACTGTTGTAAAGTGACCAAATTCCTTGAAATACAAAAACCTCAAAAATTTTTTCTGAACATTCTCAACCATATCTGAGAGGTAAGCGTATGATGGCATCCAGATAACTGAACCATATTTACCACATTTACGGCAGCATTCAATGTAGGAAGCTAGCTTCTAGATTCATTTGTAAAATAATTAACGCAAATATAGACAATAACATATAATAGTTTGAAACTAAACGATTTTAACCAAATTTTGGAATTGTTATTTATTGTCAATTTTGTTATAAAACTACAGTCGGTTTTTCATGGTCAATTTTGCATTTCCTTTTTGATAAATTTTCATGATTCATAATCAATGAATGAAAAACTCATCTGTCAGGATTGAAATTGATGTCTGAGTTACCTTGAACTTAGAGGTAGTAATTTTATTCGATCAGCTGTTTCCCAATGACAGAAAAAATAAATGGAATATCAAGATTTTGAGCAATGGCAAAAGTGAGAGAGCAAACTGTAAAACTAAATTAAGGTTTATTTATAACTCCATCAAATATTATTTTGCTGAAAAACTAATATATCTGTCTGAACTAACAATGTGGGT
Source organism: Stictocephala bisonia (assembly GCA_035578905.1). Lineage (NCBI taxonomy): Eukaryota > Metazoa > Arthropoda > Insecta > Hemiptera > Membracidae > Stictocephala > Stictocephala bisonia. The sequence continues at coordinate 190,715 of JAQJVL010000953.1, read as the reverse complement.
GGCCTCAGACTACTATGGAGCCATTCTCAGAAGACTGCTGTGCTGTGCCTGGACTGGTTCACAAAGAATGAGCGTTACCTTGTTACTGGGTCGCGGGCTGGCATCACTACTCTGTATGATACCAAAGATCACAAGCCTCTGTGGGAAGTCACTGAGGAGAATTCCAGGTGAGTTTAAAACTTTCATAAATTTTTTTTATAAAAATCAACTATCTTATCTAATTAATCCACTAAATTAAATACTAAATACAGATTCATTATTATGATTAAATATTTTAATTTGTTGTCTCCATTTTCATTAGTGTCTTAAATTAGTAATTTCTTAAAGCTAAATGAGTTTTCCAATAAAATAATGAATTATTGAGATATCATGCTTTTTTAATCAATAATATTTGTAGATGCATCTTTTACAACTAGTACTTTGATGTTTTAAATCAAATATTGTAGAATGAAATAGTTATAAAATGATTATTTCTTGAGTTTGTTTTCGTTCCTTATGGTCTTTCCCTGTGGGTAAGAATGAGCGTGATCAGACACAAACCTGATAATATTGCGATAATTAACAGGGAGTTGGACTGTGAGTACAACTTGTACTGATATGAACACGATATCAATCTATCAAGCAATGCGTATGGGTATCGTAATTTACATGCTTGCAGGGGACCTCAAATTAGTACATCATTCCTATACAGACATTCCATCTATTTTAGTTTATAGCTATTTTGGGATCCGTACAGATTCCATAGTATTTTAGCTTGCTTAAGAGAATGTTAAGCTTTATGCTATCAAAAGCCCTGCTGAGATCCAATAAGATTAATTTAAGGTAGTCTGAGGCATCAAAACTCTTTAAAATTTCAGTCACAAAGTAATCATTCATATTTGCCTTAAAATACCAACAACGTTGTGTCGGCGTCTCATATGTAAGAGTAAGAGTAAGAATTAAAACCCTTTGCAGTTGAGAAATCTGGTTGAAACTCAAGCTGACTGCTAGACAGAATACTACTAGTGTCTAAAAGTTCATAAATCTGCTCTTTAATACAGGATTCTATAGTTTCAGAAAATACTGATGATAAAATTGGTTTTTTAACATAGTTTTAGTTGTTGACATAAGATCCCAATAGAGTGCTTGGGTGTCGGGACCTAACTTACTACATAGTAAAAAAGCTGCACCAGTTATGGTGTTCGACATTAGATATAAGTCTGCTTGTTGTACTAGGTATGGCTTTCAATTGGAATACAGACCACTTTATGTGTGTGGGAAATCAGAACTGTTTGTGTATGGGTAGATCCTGCTATAGTGTTGACCAAACTTCAAAATTTGTATCTCAAAGCTTTCATAAACATCCAATTATTTTTTTGATTTTTGATAAGCAGTTTTTCAAAGCAAAATATTTGTATAATGTTTGCAATTTTTCAGCACTATTTTTTCTATAGGTATTTATTTATATCTATATATTTCTTTTAAAATATTCTGATAGGAAATTTCATTGCAAATAAATTAAATCCTTTGCATTTTGATTGCCGACTTTCCAGATATTTGGTGTAAAAAGTATATAAGTAAGAGAGAAATGCCAATTTACTCTATACATTTTTTTGTTGTGTAAAAAAAGGTTTTAACACTTGATGATTGAAATTCTTATTACAAGCAACCTTCAGAACACATCCCAATAAAAATTTGTGCTTTAGCACTCTACAACCAACCCTGTTATTTTCAGGGGAGATTAGCTAGTCTTCATTCAATCTGAGAAGCAGGTGTTGAACAGTTACGAAAACTGGATATAGCTCTGTGACAGGAGATAATTATTTAAACACTAGGATACAAGTACTTTGTACTGCAGAATTTACTTCATTTGGATATTCTTTATTGGTATGTTTTTTATTTTTATTAGTTTTTTAGTTGGCTTTCAAAGTGTGTCAGCATAACTGGAGTAATATGTCAGCATAACTGGAGTAATAACAGAATTTTCTGATCATGATCGTCAGTTGTTAGAGTTAAGTAATATTAAATTAAAAAATATAACTGAAACATCTTTTATAATAATAATAATAATAATAATAAATGTATTTATTGTTTTCACAGGTACAGATTAGTTTCACAGGCAAAATTATTGATCACAATAAAAAGGCACATTTGATGAAAAATAAAAAAAAAAAACTTAAATAACTAAAGAAACACAATTATAACTTATGCACCTAAATAAAGTACTCCAAATTATATAATACATTCTTGGTTATAATACAATAATATAAATACAGTTTAAATACAACCAGACATAAGCTAAATTATTAAACATAAGATTAAATTGTAATGAAACAGATATATTCAAAAACCAAAACAAACAAAAGAAAACATAAATACTGAAACCTGTGAAAAACAACTGCGACCACAACAGACCAAGGGCCCAATTATGGGGGCCGCATAAATAAACTTAGACGGAAATTTTCTGAAGACAGTATTAATATGTTTCTGAATGTATTGGCTAGAGAAACATGGTTTGATGTGTATGGTGTTCCAGTAGAAACAAAGTTTGATATCTTTTATAATTCATTTATGTACTATTTTAATGTATATTTTCCTGTAACTAGAGTTAAAGTCGATACAGATCGTAGGTCTTGGATGAGTGACAGTATTAAGAGGAAAAAGGCCTCACTGGTTGAACTAAATAAATTTTCTAAATGTAATTCTGTTACCAATATAAAAGAGGTTATAAAACTTAAAAGAACAACTAAAACAAAATGTTATATTAGAGTGGAAACAATTTTTTGATGAAATAATTGAACGTTCTACTAATATAATAAAATCTACCTGGCAACTAGTTAATGATGAATTGGGTAAAAAGAGAACTAAATAAAATTCAAACCTAGTTTTAAATTTCAAAGGGGAGCAAATCACTAATTCCAAATATATAGCTGACATATTCAATAATTATTTTTCTTCTACTGTGGAAAATTTTGATCTTGCCAAAGAAATCTATAACTGAAAACACCATTAATTTAAATGTTAAAACAAATGCATTATTTTACTTTCAATCTGTGGACAGAAATAACATTGAAAAGGTTATTGCCTCCCTTAATAAAACATTCTCATCAGGTCATGATAATGTTTCTTTAGCTGTTATAAAAAGTATATTTAGGGTTATTAGTGAGCCTTTAGCTCATCTAGTAAATTCTTCTTTCGACACAGGTATTTTTCCACATCAAATGAAAATAATACCAGTTTTTAAAAAAGGTAATGATATTGACGTGTCATTCTACCATCCGGTTTCACATTTAACAGCTCTTTCAAAAGTCTATGAACGAGTTGTGCATAACCAATTAGGCTCATATCTCGAATATAATTGCTTATTAGGAACAAGATGGGTTTAGGCGTGGTAAATAATAATAATAATAAATCTTTATTGTCATACGAATTTGTACAAATTTTTGACAAAGTCAGTATACAGCAATAGCTGCCAAGTCATAAATATTAATCTAAGCTTAACTGAATTATATAATTACAGAAGTCAGTCATGAAATACAGTCATAATGGGCTTTCAAAAATTAATTAATGTTTGCCAAAATGTAGATGCATAAAAAAACCATAGGAAAACAAATGAAGCATATTAAGATACCACTGCAAAACAATAATCCATGAACAAACACCAAAACAACAAATAGTTTAATGCACTTTAAACACTAACTAATTAATCCAAAACCCATACAAAATAATAAATAGATACAGAACAATTTATGATACATAGTAGACAATAAATCATTAAAGTAGACCTACTAGTTTATACAATTTAAATTTCAAATAAAAAAGATTATGCAAAACTGTTTCCTATTTAAATATGTACTTAAATTGTGTCTAATTAAAAAAACTATCTGCACGAAGGATAGAGTAAAACTCTTGGAGGCAATAAAAAGGGTTGTTTAAAAGCCAAGAGTAAAACAGTTTTTTAAATTTACTTTCAGGATGCTTTTTAATTAGGGGCTTTAGCACATTATATAGCTGAAGAGCTACTGTAGTGTGACTATTTATGGTTTTAGTTAGCCTACAATAGGCTATTGAAGCTAGTTCTTTACTGCGAGTATTATAGCAGTGAACTTCAGAATTAAACTTCAATAAATCAGAATTTTTCAGAACATATAGGGTTAGGTCGTATATGTAAAGGTTGATAATAGTCAGAATCCCTTGACTAATAAAAAGTGGCTTGAAGTGTTCCGAATCAGTAATTACTGCTGTGATCAACTTCATTCAATCTATCATTGAGAGTATTGATAATAAAAAAAAGTGGCAGCGGTCTTTCTTGATGTGAGTCGAGCATTTGACAGTGTTACATTCCAAATTATTACATATTTTAGAACAGTTAAGAATTAGTAGGAGAGTAATTGCTTGGTTTGAGTCTTACTTGAGAGATCGTGAGCAGTATGTTGAATTAATAGAGAACAAATATAAATAAATTAATAAAGTTTGATCATGTAATCAGATTATTAAATATGGTGTCCCTCAAGGATCCATCCTGGGTCCTTTGTTGTTCTTCGGCTATCTTAAGGGTTTTCCTACATTATAAATAATGGTAGATATGTCTATGCAGATGACATGAATCTTCTTATCACTGAAAACAACATAAAACAACTGGATCTGGCATCTTTTCTAAGCACTTCCCAACTAATTCAATGTTTTACCCAAAAAGACTTACCTTATTTTCCAAATGGAAATAAATTTCCAAAAAACCCAATTTATGCAGTTCTGTACTAAAAAAAAATTAAATAATATTTCTAAATTCAATATCTTAATAGAAAATCATGAACAAGAGCAGGCTGATAGCACTGTTTCTGGGTTTAATAATTGACAGACACCTAGACTGGACGGATCATGTTAATAAAGTTCTGTCTAAGGTTTCATCTGGTTTGTTTGCTTTAAGAAGACTGGCTAATTTGAGCAGTCTTAAAACCTTGAAAATGATGTAATGGTGCTCCGTTTTTTACAAATCGGGACATGATGTGTGGGCAGCCTTCTATTTTTAGCACAGGTAACTTTAGGCCTACACTGTCGAGTTCTGTTTTTTTCCCCTTGTATGATACTTATTGGTTTCAATTGTTGTACTTATGTACACAAATATATTTGGAACAAAATAAAAATACTTCCTACACATAAATTGTTTTTCCTTTTACTTATAAAATAAAGATAAATATTTGTTTATAAATAAAAAAAAATAATTTTTTTTCATTTATATGTATATACAAAATAATTTTTTTAAATATTCTATTTTGTTTTGGCTAGATAATATTGTTACAAACATTTTATTATAAAAACAACGATATAGCATGTATATTAGTGGTTTTATGAATATTTTCCAAAAAGCATGAATTTTGGTCATTTTTGGCCTGGGATTTTTCGCACTACCTTAAGGATGCCAGTTGAAGTGACAATTGCCATAAGCCAACTTACTGGCATAACATTATTGGCTACATGTGAACACTTCTGGCCAATTGCCGGGCCAACTGTCCTGACAGTTGTCTCCAGGAGTAGACTGACAATGAAATGGGCCCAGTGACGCCCCCCACCACTCTGGAAGCACAACTGTCACGTCAATTGGCACCGTGTGAACGTAGTAGGCCAGTACCAGTAGATCACTGTCTTGTTTTTGTCGATAGAGACTGTTGTACGCGTTGACCTGTGGTTATTTGTGACTGTTTCTTAAAAGTTATTACTATTTATAATTTGAAAACTATGGCTCCTAAGTGGAGTAATGACTTGAATTTCGTTGAGTTGTATAAAGAACAAAGGTGTCTGGGACCAGCGAGATGATCTATGTAAAGACAGAAATGCCCGTGAAATGGTACTCGCCGCAATTGCCAAAGACTTAAACATTCAAGGATTTGGTGTAGTTGAAGTTAAAGCTAAGATAACAGCTTTCCGCGGTACATTTAACATCGCTAATAAAATTTCCTTGTCCACACCCTCTATTTATTTAACTCTTCCCCCAACACCTGGCAAGATTCAGCGATAAATTCCCGACAAAGATCATCACAGATTCTTTGAACTCTTCACGAGACACAACAGATGGAGAACACTCTGCCATTTTCATCATCAACTGCCATGCCAGTAGTTTCTGCGTGTGAACAGGTATTTGTTCAGCTAGCTGGACTAGCCACTGACATTCCCACAACTGGCCTGAGACAATTGGTCCCAATGATTGTCTCTTCAACTGGCATTGTGTAAACCAGCCTTTAGGGAAATTGGTCTGGGATTTTTAGCACAAAAAATATTTTTTGGTCCTGGGATCAAAAGGGTTAATTTAAGAGTAAATAAACTGTCAAATTTCTTCTAAGCTAACTTTTGTTGTCTTTATTGATTTTTAAAGTAGTTTAGCATTGATTTTTTATGTATGGGCTTTAAGATCTAGAAATATTACATTCAATATATAAGTTAACCATGATATTTGAGTCTCAATCTTTATTCCTTAAGTGTTTCTATTTATTTTACTTGTATTTACAAGTATTTGTATTTAGAGAAAATGCCTCCTACCTCCCAGCTTTTTATGGGGGGGGGGGGGGCATAAAGGAGGAGGCGCCGCAATGTTGTTCGCCTACACTCAAAAAATGTCTACAACCGGCCCTGGGAGGGAGTTTAAACATGTTTTATTGAGGGCTAGAGAATGTAAAAGTTAAAAAAAAAAAAAAATAGTAGTAATCAATAATAGTTTAGTCATAAATGTTTAAACATAACATAAAATATAGCTATTTCAAGATGCATCTGCCTCTATAAAATCAAGAAATATTTCATGGAACACTTCATAAGACAGAAAAAGAGTTAAAGTGAATATTAATTATTTTTTTTTTACTAACAATTTTATGGATTTAAAAAATTAGGCAATCAATGAGGCTTATAGAGTGGAGTACTAGAATTTTCGGGTTAAACAGATTTTCTTAAAACACTCTTTTAATAAAAAATAACACAAATAATATGCTTATATTTAAGTACAGTACTTAAGTTTTGAACGCAATAAGAGCTTATGAAAATAAGAAGGAGATAATGAACCCTTTAATAGAAGAATACATTCATCCAAGACATACGATCAAACGTCATTTTCAAGACAAAAAGTTGGTGTCACTAGCGGAAATTGATCCTGGGCCCAGCGCTACTTGATACCGCTGACGGAAGTCGTGTATATACTTCTGGTGTTCTCACAATAGACAGCACTGTTCCTAATTCCAACTGTTCTCGCATCAACAGTTCAAACTCGTGTGTTTATTTATCTCAGTTTTGTTGTTTTCTTACCATACCTCTGCATTTTAAGTTTTAGTTGTGAACTTATATTTTATTGTTGTTAATTATGCTGTAGTATAAACGCGAACAGTGGGTAACTAACTACCTTGATGTGACCCCAGTGGATACCATGTTTTTGAGACGCTGGTGTTATTTAGCTTTGAGGGAGAGGAATTCTTCTTTAAAGCAAAGAAATTTAACTGATTTTTTTCAAACCAAAGTAATATAATAATAATATTTATTTCTAAAAAAATATGCAGTATAAATACAAGAATACATAATTTGGCACAACATTGCTCATAAATAAACCAAGATAGACTGAAAATAAACAATACATAAAATAGAACAAATTTGCACATTCATAATGCCAAGACAGGCCTTAATAAAAATTCTAACTCATTCATTAGACACATAAATTTCTTAACTAACAATAATAAATTAAAAATTTTGAGAAATAAATTAGCTTCCAAGGCAACGCTTGTTCGGAAGTTTTACCAATTCAGCAATTTATGTCAAGTGACTAAACAATATTATAACACCTATAGTATTTAATTTCCAAACTTTAATCCATATAATTTGCAATAACAAATATATACACAAACCAATTACTTACAAGCTGTCTAAGTCTGCTTGGCATTTTACAATTACCACTGGTGCATCGTCCTCTTTCCTTAGGAATATCTTTCTAATCCTTACCCACAACCATTTATACTGCTTCTTGATCTTCACTTCCCTTGTCATGGCAAACAATCTCTTCCTTGCTGGTGATAAGGATTAGATTAATGTAGATTGGTGTGTCTGTATGCATTCCTAGATGTCTGGTTGACAGCTTTTTACCTTTTCTTTTCTGCAGCATCTCCTCAGCATCGAATCTTCTCAGAAATTTTACTAATATTCCAGGAGGACTGTTTGAGTTGGGTCTTTTAGCTAACATATGACAGTTATCAATCATTTCTTCGATAAGTTCATAACAATAGCTTGGCCTACAGTTTTTACTTTTCCAATGACATCATTGTCATTGGCAGCCAACCTATAAATCTCGATGCAGTTCTTCCTTGAGTACTGCTCCATCTCATCAATTCTATTTTCTAGGACAGTAACCTTATTCTTAAGCTGTATATTTTCTACTGTGAGAGTTTCAATTATTTTTATGTACTCCATCATTTTGTCAGAGTTCTGTTTGAGAGTGTTTTCATCTAGTTTACTATTTAATACTTCATAAGAATTATTGAATTCTTTAAGCGTATTTTTCTGTTCACCTTTCAAATCATCAATCGCTTTGATCACATCTTGTAGTGAAAGGCTGCCCTCAGAAGCTCGACACTCTAACCTCAAACTGCTAAGCCTCTTAGTCGTACAAGGTTCACACCTCCAAACCATATCTTCACTAGTGAGATATTCAATATCAGCCTTGCTCATCTTATAGCATGCTCCGTGAAAGTTCTGCTTACAGTACACACATGTAATCTTAAGATGACGTTTTCCTAGGCTTTTGTTGCAAACACCACAAACAGACATATTGAGGTTAGGTTGGTAACAGCTCACAGATTCACTAGAAATTTAAGTATATTTCACCATTTAAACTTTATCTAAACAAATGTATAGGCTCTTTTTCATGTAATTACTAATTTTTTAAATTTAAAATTGATATAAATACACTAAACACCAAAGTTTGGAAGAGCTAGCTCACAATACGTCTACACTGTTCAGCTACTGCCACCACAAAAAATATTTGAAAAGTTTATTAATAGTTTAGTATTTAAATATTTTCTTTTATATATAGATATATAAAGTAGAGGTTCTTTTTAATTTTCCCAAAATCTTTTGCCAAGTTCCAATTCAGATTAAGCAGATTTTCGGATTACCGAAGTTCAGATTAGCAGGACTCTACTGTACTTGACTTTTTTTTACTTTGTATATGTTTATAGTTTCTGTGATTAGAAGATTGTGGTTATTGTGATTTTAGTGTTAAATTAATTTGAAACATTTAAAACAAAACTTGTCATGTTTGGGTTTATTTGTCCTAAACATCTGTATTAGCAACAATTGGAGAAGGATCTGTGTCTGTGCTCTTTGTTGGAGAAGGAGAGTTTGATTTGGGGGTTCTTATTATAATTCTTTAATAATAAGGGCAGTAAGTATAATAATGCTTTTAAATATGGAGTGAAATGCTTGTTACAATAAATGTGTACTTCGTACGGGAGGGTTTTATCATGTTGTAATAATGCTTTTAAATATGGAGTGATTTGCTTGTTACAACAAACGTGTACTACGTACGGGAGGGTTTTATCATGTTGTAATAATGCTTTTAAATATGGAGTGATATGCTTGTTACAACAAACGTGTACTACGTACGGGAGGGTTTTATCATGTTGTAATAATGCTTTTAAATATGGAGTGATATGCTTGTTACAACAAACGTGTACTACGTACGGGAGGGTTTTATCATGTTGTAATAATGCTTTTAAATATGGAGTGATATGCTTGTTACAACAAACGTGTACTACGTACGGGAGGGTTTTATCATGTTGTAATAATGCTTTTAAATATGGAGTGATTTGCTTGTTACAACAAACGTGTACTACGTACGGGAGGGTTTTATCATGTTGTAATAATGCTTTTAAATATGGAGTGATATGCTTGTTACAATAAACGTGTACTACGTACGGGAGGGTTTTATCATGTTGTAATAATGCTTTTAAATATGGATTGATATGCTTGTTACAACAAACGTGTACTACGTACGGGAGGGTTTTATCATGTTGTAATAATGCTTTTAAATATGGAGTGATATGCTTGTTGCAACAAACGTGTACTACATACGGGAGGGTTTTATCATGTTGTAATAATGCTTTTAAATATGGAGTGATATGCTTGTTGCAACAAACGTGTACTACGTACGGGAGGGTTTTATCATGTTGTAATAATGCTTTTAAATATGGAGTGATATGCTTGTTGCAACAAACGTGTACTACGTACGGGAGGGTTTTATCATGTTGTAATAATGCTTTTAAATATGGAGTGATATGCTTCTTACAACAAACGTGTACTACGTACGGGACGGTTTTATCATGTTGTAATAATGCTTTTAAATATGGAGTGATATGCTTGTTGCAACAAACGTGTACTACTTACGGGAGGGTTTTATCATGTTGTAATAATGCATTTAAATATGGAGTGATATGCTTGTTGCAACAAACGTGTACTACGTACGGGAGGGTTTTATCATGTTGTAATAATGCTTTTAAATATGGAGTGATATGCTTGTTGCAATAAACGTGTACTACATACGGGAGGGTTTTATCATGTTGAAGGGTGAGTAATCCAGCTTGGTGAGCTGGGCAACTCTGTCAAAATAAATGTAATGTCTAAATGTTCTAAGTAATTATTTTACAATAAAATGAAATTTTTAATGGTTATTTTGCAAAACATACTGTATTTAGTCTTAAACTGTTAAATAATTTGAAACCCCAACTGTAATTTGTTTGATTGTCACATGACAGGGTAATCAGCGTAGCTTGCAGCCCTACAGAGTCTGCTTGTGTAAGTGCCTGCATAACTGCACAGAATCAGGGAAAACTGCTTCTTCATGACATCAAAAGCAGAAGGTTAGAGGTGAGCTTCTAGAAATTCTCATTTATTTATTGATAAAAATTTAATGATATTGTTAATATTTGTAAGGCACGGCTTCCCAAAATGTTGAAAGGTACTCCAATAACTTTATTCAGAATATTTCCAACTTTCAGAGTTTATTTTATCATCTTAAAAATAAAAATAAACTTTATTTCATGTAAAAAAATGAAACCATAAAACTGTTTTCATAAGTAATCCTGGTAACATTATATAAATAAAAAATTGAAATTCCACTTTAACAAAATAAATCATTTTCAAAATTTGCATAGAACAAGGTCCTTGTATCAATAAGCTAAAGCAATATCGTATGCATATACAGGGTGTCTCGTAAGTAACCAGCCAAACTTCTGGAGGTCATTCCTTGGGTTAAAACAAACAAAAAATTTCATATGTACAAATTGTCTTATCTCGCTCCATTATCCGGCTATCTGTCTGTATGTATTTTTTACTAAAAGCTTAATATTTCTAAAGTTATTTAAGATAAAACCATGAAAATTTTTATGAATGTTGATCTTCATAGTGTTCATGTACTATTTAAATTTCATTTGTTTACGGTAACTCTTTTCAAAATGGTGGCCATTTAAAATGTTTAAAGCCAAATATCTTAATAACCTTAAATTTTACTAAAAATATGTAGGTTACAAAAAAAGTTTAAGAATTTATTTCTAAAAATAATTGTATAAAATGTTTTGAGATTGAACAACTATTAACTGAGATATTACAATTGTTATCAAATAAAAGTACACTTAATATTAATAAAATTGGAAACTTTAGTAAAGTGACATTTATTTACTAAAAACTAAATACAGTAGGAGTAGGTTAGAAGTGACGTTTATTACAACATAAAAACAACAGTAAAGAAAAACAAAAGAAAAAAATACTAGTTATCCTACAACATGTGCTCAAAATGCCCACCATCCATGTTTATGCATCGTTCCAGGCCATTTCTCATAGAACTTCTCATTCGTTCAAATACACCCGGTTTCTGTCTAATCGTATTACAGCCATCCACTATTTTTCCCTTAACATTTCAATACTTCCAACAGGTGTCTGGTATACCAAAGATTTAAGGTAACCCCATACAAAAAAGTCCAGGGGGTTTAAATCAGTAGACATGGCAAAAACTATCTCAAGAACCCCTTAACATCACTGTTTTGTTTAGTAATGAACTCTAATCAATAACAAATAAAATATGTGTTTTCTAACAACGAACTGTCAATATTACAGTCAGCTGATAATCATTGACTGTATGTATTTTCAATTTCCAAATCAGCTGTTAACATCTATTTAGCACTAATATAATTTGTAGTAAATAAATGTCACTTTACTACATGACACTTTGAGCACATGTTGTAGGATCACTAGTATTTTTTTCCTTTACTGTTGTTTTTGTGTTGTAATAAACATCACTTCTAACCTACTCCTACTGTATTTAGTTTTTAGTAAATAAATGTCACTTTACTAAAGTTTCCAATTTTATTAATATCAAGCGTACTTTTATTTGATAACAATTGTAATATCTCAGTTAATAGTTGTTCAATCTCAAAACTTTTTATACAATTATTTTTAGAAATAAATTCTTAAACTTTTTTGTAACCTACATATTTTTAGTAAAATTTAAGGTTATTAAGATATTTGGCTTTAAAAATTTAAAATGGCCGCCATTTTGAAAAGAGTTACTGTAAACAAATGAAATTTAAATAGTACATGAACACTATGAAGATCGACATTCATAAAAATTTTCATGGTTTTATCTTAAATAACTATAGAGATAATAAGCTTTTAGTAAAAAACACATACAGACAGATAGCCGAATAATGGAGCGAGATAGACGATTTGTACATATGAAATATTTTAACCCAAGGAACGACCTCCAGAAGTTTGGATGGTTACTTACGGGACACCCTGTATACATTTTCTAGACTTGGTGATTGGGATGTCAACAGTATACACGTTAAATAAAATTGGAGCAAGTACAGAACCTGTGGCAGACCATCCTTCAGCTGTCTAAAAGAGCTTTCTCCATGACTGAGTTAAACTTTTATTAAGCTGGCAATAAGCATCGACTCGAGAAGTCGCAAAAGAAAGAGACAGGGAAGGAGGCTGTAGAACTTTAACAATAAACCTTTGCTCCATACCGTGTCATAAGTCGCTGTGAAATCAACAAAAGCTAAAGATGTTTTTAACTTTTCAAACTCACTCTCAATAAATGATATCAGAGCCAAGGTCTGATCAGTACAACTTCGGCCAGGGTGAAAACCAGTCTGCTCAATTGGAACATTAGAATCAGGAATGGGTGATATTCTGTTGTATAACAGTCTTTATAGCAACTTATAACAAACACTAAGAAGAGATATTAGGCAATAACTTTCTACTCATTCAGGGTCTTTGCCAGGCTTCAGAATTGCTACTACCTTTGAACGATTAAATGCTTTTGCCAAATTGCCTGTAGCTAGTATCTTATTGTAGATAGTTTGTAGCCTTTGTTTCGCTTTGCTACCAGCATGCATAAGAAATTCCGAAAGATACTGTCAAGAAAAGCTTTCCAAGCTGGTATAGCGGAAATTGCCCTATCTATCTCTTCCTCCGTTAAATTTCTGGAGACTTCCAGGGGTGCCAATTGGCTCTTTTTAATTTTATTTAGCTTGTAAAGCACATGTTTGTCATAAGGATGGCGGGCTGACTTCGATAAGATGACTGTCTGTTTAGCTATCTTAGAAGCTTTGGATGGAGCACTTCTCTCTGATTTGGAGATTTACCAGTAGAGAGTTTCCTTAAAAGTGACCACGCTTTTCTACTACTGTGGGTAAAGTTTATACCTTCAACAGTTTTAACCAATTTTTCTCTCCTGGCACTGTCTAGAGAATACAGCAACAAATTAGCTGTGTTGGAGTTTTCGGTGACATTGGTCATCTGATTCTTTACCCCTGGTATATACTCCTTTCTGTATCCAAGCCTTAGCAGTGGAAAAGACGAGACTGCTGAAACAATTGTAATTTATTATTGTTCCTACAAACTGGAATGAACCTGATGCTATTGTCAAGCCTGGTGGTAAAGGCCTCCCAGTGTGCTTTATTAAAATTCTATCTAGGCCTTGGAAAAGATCGAATTATGGTAATTTGGATTCCCAATGAAACCAGCACTGGCCTATGTTGAGAGTGGGGAAAAGCAACCATAACTTTCCTAATTTGTTTAGGGATTAATGATTGTTCACATGAGCAGAAGCTTAATTCGGGGGAGTAACCTCGACACCAACGAGCTGAATAAAAAGTGGCTGAATCTTTAGCATCAAAGATCAGGAAAAGGTTGTTCATTTCAGCCCAGTCAGCAAGCTTTCTACCATTCTCATCGTCACTGTTTTTGGCTATGGTGACTGTTGAAGTCCCCCACATAGAGGACTGGGTGTTCAAAACTTGATAAAATCCTATCGTCAGGCCACCGGATGTTGAAAGGCTTATAAACATTTACTATTGTCGTTTCTGATACTTGGACTGCCAAGACAAAGATGTCACCATTAGAGCTCTTATGGGTAATTGACACACTGTCTATGTCATTCTTTACATAAGTTGCAATACCATACACCCTATGCCTAATGGAATCAACAAGTCTGTATCCAGGAATATTACCACTTGCACTATTATTATCTTCGATATGGGTCTCTTGGAGTGCAAGGATATCAACATTGTTTTCTTGATTAGAAGGACCCTACTGATGCACTCACTCTTTGCCTTGCTTAAGCCCTCAGCGTTAAAATGGATTACATTTAAAACAGAATCTATTATTTTGAAATGTGCTTGGTCCTCAAAAGAGCCTTTTTTTATTTTGTGGTTGCTGCCATAGTTCACAAATTTGTGACGGTCCAGCTTCCAGGTTTGTTGCTCATTTAGAACTACTCAGGGGATAGATACTTTAAAGGTTTACTGTGAACGGGAACAACTTTATACCTCCCATAGTGTTTGATTATGGTTGGAAAATGTTACTATGGTTACAGATCAAATTTCTTGCCTAATACTTTTTAACGGACATAATAAGTTCCTTATTAACAATCCGTCAATACCTGTAGGTGGGATGAACCTCCCTTGTAGGAAGTGGACATTGTTGCATCGGTTCTGAACTGGAGTGGGCAGATGTAACTACTCGAAATACAAATGGGGATTGACAGTAGATCAGTCATGTGATAGTGGAGAGTCAATCCAAACAGTGGATCACATAGTTAAAGTGGACCCCATGCGCATTTTACGGAGGGATTAGCTAATATAAATAGAATCAGTGAGGCAGGTTTTAAATGGCTTGACGAATTGGATTTAGCTCTGTGAAAGGAGATCATTTTACATTTTTATTTCTATTAATATCTAGTGACTTTTGGAGTTTTTCCAAGTTAAAAACACCTTTTATCTAATTTTAGAATTAAAAAAAATGGTAGCTGACGAAAACTATATGCTATATATATACTGTGTATATATATATATATATATATATATATATATATATATATATATATATATATATATATATATTAACATGAATATTGGGCTTACCTTAATGCAACTGCCAAACGCTCTTCTGCCCTAATACATAATTTACACTTGGCGTTATTTTTTGTAATTTGTTCTTGAACTAACAAGAAAAGTTTGTCAAGAGCGAAAAAAATGTTTCTAAAATAAGTGAAAAACTTTTCATTATCATTTCTAATTTAAGTGCCATAAGAGTATGGAACCAGCCTTGAGTTAAATCAACAGAGTTTATAGGATGCACTGCAAATCTACGCTTCTTTTTATTCTTCTTAAGGTAAGGTATTACAGCTAATGCTAAGATCATATCTTCCTCACTCAAAGAAGTTATCATGACAACTGCAACCAAATTGTCTACTCTCTATTTCAAAAGTATGTAGACCTGAGTTTACAAAGACACCGTACCGAGACGTATAATGATAATTATTTGATTCCTTTTTTGTATTATAGAGAATTTAGTTGTGCATTGAACCACGTCTGTCAGATAATTTTCATAACTTGTTAACTATTTTGTATTAGCGATTGTTATTACAAATTACCGTTTTTTTTCACAATTTATAACGAACCATCAACTATAAAAATTGAATTGACGTTTTATGTAAATAAAAGTTTTACCAAATCTTTGTCAATAGTTTTCAAATTTACTTGAAGTTTCAAAATTGTAATTTGATTTTTTTAATTTCTTGTAATTTTTGTGGATTAACTTTTATTTGGCTGTGAAAACTGGAACTCAGTTTGATTTGGTGCTGTTAGTATCGGCTTAATTCATGCAAACCAAATAAAATGGTTTCCAATCTTAAATGTTGATTTGCGATTTTTAATTGAAGTCTATTTGATAGTGTCGGGATGTGCAGTCAGCCGTCAACGACGCCTTCAAATGCCTCGCCTGCACAGCATCAAAGCCCCGCAACATTGCCACGTCTCCGCTCTGAGCTCCAACGGTACAGCACGTCTGACTGCCGCTATGGAATCTTCATGTAAGGAACACCTTGGATCTGTTTCATCTGATCTCTGGAAAACATGTATTAAACATGCGGAAAAAATTGAAAATGACTACAGGGAGAAAACCCATTTAAATGAAGAAGTATGGTTAGGTTGCCATCAAACGTCGGATGCCATAAAGTTATTCTTCAGTTTTTGTTGCAAATATAAACAATCAAAATCCATTTTGATACACTATTTTAAACAATTAATAATTTTAATAGGCTTACAATATGATTTTCCTTTAGGAATAGGATACGACATGGTGCTGAAATGTATCAAAGACAGCAATGGTCACCAATAAATTTCCTCAGAATTATTGTTGGCAAAATAGTGCAAAGTAAAGCCCACATTCGTATGGGATGGTGATATACACGTAAGGGGGTAGTGACCCACCCGATCATCCATACACATAAGGGGATAGTGACCCACCCGCCCAACCTTACACATACGGTGTTACTGACCCACCCGCCCAACCTTACACGTACGGTGTTACTGACCCACCCACCCAACCTTACACGTACGGTGTTACTGACCCACCCGCCCACCGATACATGTAAGGGGTAGTGATCCAACCACCGACCCATACACGTAAGGGGGTAGTGACGCACCCATACACGTAAGGGGATAGTGACCCACCCGCCCAACCTTACACGTACGGTGTTACTGACCCACCCGCCCACCGATACACGTAAGGGGGTAGTGATCCAACCACCGACCCATACACGTAAGGGGGTAAGTGTAGAGCCTTTAATAGTGAACCTTGAAAGCTCCTATTCATATGATTTTAGCTATTTTTCAAATAATGATCTAAAGAATGAAATTAAGTTATGTTGTATGTAATGTACTTACTTTAAATATTCAAAAAGCTGTTAAGATATTGTAAATAATGAACTATAAATAATCGACAATCCCTATGAAACGGGAACTACCAGTTTTATACCTGCTATTGGAGAAGTGGCAATGTCGCGGAGGTTTGATGCCGAGCGGGCAAGGCATTTGAAGTAGTCTTTAACGTCTGACTGCACATTCCAACACTTTCAAATAAACTTCAATTAAAAATCTCTGATCAACATTTATGATTGGAAACCACTTTACTTGATTTGCATGAATCAAGCCAATACCAACAGTACCAAATTATACTAAGTTCCAGTTTTCACAGCTGAATGAAAGGTAATCCACAAACATTACAAAAACTTAAAAAATAATTAAATTATAATTTTGAAACTTCAAGGTAAAGTTTGAAAACTATTGGCAAAGGTTTGGTAAAAGCTCTATTTACATCAAATGTCAATGCAATTTTTTAAGTTAACAGTTTGTAGAAATTGCGAGAAAACCTTATAAACAATCGCTTATAAAAAATTGAAAACTATTTGACAGACATGGTTCAACGTACAACTAAATTCACTATAATACAAAAAAATAATCATGTAATTATCATTATTTGTATTGGTAAGTAAGGTGTCTTTATAAATTTGGGTCTACATAATTTTGAAATGGAGAGTAGTGTGGCCACCCCCTTGCAACCAAACCCACGACCAAAATTTTGCTCTAGTCGCGACCAAGTCGGCTGATGTGGCCTTACCCTTATTTATGTCCCCATTGTAGAATGCTATACCTGTCACTAATCTATATTCTGTTTATGTTCCAGAGGACCTTGGGTTTAGGGCCAGGCCCGCCAAACCTCTATGCCACTTGTTGCGCATTTAACCACAATGGTCAGCTGCTTGTATATGGCTGCTCTGATGGTACAGTGCGCACTCTGGACTTACGCCACTCAGAAGTGATTGATTCCTGGTCTGGCCACCAGGGACAGGTCTCTCTCCTTCAGCTCACCTCTGACCAGAACTACTGTTTTTCTATTGGCCAAGACAATAAGGTGCAGTAATGCTCCCTTTGATATTTTATTGCACTTTACTTAGTATTAATGTAATAATTTGCCAGACTATTGTGTTTAGAAAAAAGTAAGTGGCCATTCGAATTGCATTCTCTGGTATTATATTTATCACTTTGTATGATGTATATGAACTATTGTAAATGTACTTAGAAGATTATAATGAATAGATCAACTTTAAAAATAATAATTATGAATATAAAAATAATTAATAATATATATATATATATATATATATATCATTTTCTTACTGAAATAAAAAGTGAAAACCCTCTTCATTATTTTCAAAATGGCAGCATTTTGAAATTGTTGATCCTTAATAAGTTTTGAAAGGTTAGGAATATAAAAAAAATTACAAGAATACCATTTTTTTGCAAATTCATTTGCAATCCAAAAAAGTAACATTGTATGAAATCAGATGACAAACAACCAAGATTTGAGTATTTTTGTATTTAATCATTATTGTAGTTATTGAATAACAACTTTGATCTTTTCATTGGTTACGAGAGTTCTACACTATATACTCTTAATTAATGATAAAAACTAATATGTAATTAACCTGGTAATACCATGAATTTCGATTCTTCAGTTTTACATGCAATGCATAAATTTTATTCTTTTTTATTGCACTCATTACTTTTATTATTACTTTAATTCAGAATAAAAGATTTTCCTTTGTCACTCTATGAAGAATTTAGAATAAGTTCACTATTAACAGTTTGTTTAATATTGAGCACGTTGTAACTTGGTTTTTATAAATATATTTAATAGATCACACCATGAAATAGATAATAATTAACAGTTTATTATAGATACAGTCTTATTAAAATAGTATGTAATTAAATGAAGTTTTCAATCACTATTTTAATATAGAATAAAAAATTTTAGTTAGTTATCTCACATTAATACTTAAATAAGTTTGTTATTGGTTTGACATCTTTCATTTAGTCATTATTATTCCATATTTTTATATGATTTTTCTGTTATTTTCTTTTCTCTTTCTTTGACATTGTTTTAAATGGAAGTAAGCCATTGTTTACATTAATTGGCAGACACGTCAGTTGTCGGTTGCGTGTAGTTCTAAATACCAGAGATTATTGTTTTAAATGGAAGTAAGCCATTGTTTACATTCATTGGCAGACACGTCAGTTGTCGGTTGCATGAAGTTATAAATGCCAAAGATCATTGTTTTAATTAAAATCATCACCTTTTCTCTTTTGTTTTTGAAGTGAATGTAAGAGATTTAATCTGTTTGAGGAGCGAATTAATACTATTATTAGTTAACATTACTTTCACTAAAATTATATTATAAGAAGTTAAGTTGTTCTTATTGACCTACAATTTTGAAGCCATTTTCTTATCCTAATAACAGCAGATTTTACCCTTAGTTCCCTTTTAATCAGTGAAGTGAATAAAAATGAGTAAAAGCTTTTACTTTCGGTGTGACAAGGAAATACTTGCGAGTACGTGAATAAAACAAGTAAAAGCTAAATACTCATAGTAATTACTAGTCAATAAAGTATTTGCTTGGAAATGAGGTGAATAAAAAAAGTATTTACTCACAAGCAAAAGTATTTACTCGTGGATTTGCGAGTCTGCCCAGACCCATGCTAGCACCTTTTACTAAAATGTCATTGCAAATATTTTAATCTATTTTCGTCACTTCAAACGTTAGCATGTGCCAGAGCCACACATACGGGCATGCACCCACAACACACGTGCTTACGTACTCACGTGCACGTAAGCAGTATTGTAAGAAATAATTTTCATTTTTATTTAATTTTTATTTTATTTTGTTAGGTACGGTATAAGGGATTGGGTTATAGAAAATATATTATTTACAAAGAGGCTAAGGCTTTTATAACAGCATCTTCTTATATGGTAGCTATAGAAGATGCATATATAGCTGTCTTTAAGTTGCTTCTTTTCTTGTTTGATTTTCAAACGGGTCAGTTTAAGGTAGCCTATGGAACATCCACAGGTGCGTCGGCACAAGACATCAATCACTACTCAAATATGACCAGAACGTGTGAAGGGTGAACACGCAGGTGTTAAGCAAGTCGCACGAACGGATGCTAGACGAGTGTGTTAAGACCTATAGTGTTTCAAAAGTATTTACTCGGCTCCTTGCAGTGGCAAGTATTTCCCTAGTAATTCCTTGTCAACGTTAAGTAAAACAGTTATTGACTGTTTTATTCACTTGGTCAACAAGCTTTTACTTTACTCGTGAGAGAATACTTTGAAAGAACTCAATTATTTCCCAAAATTGGGATCACGTAATGGGTTCAGTAGATGTTGATTTGTCGACCGATGCAATTATTGAAACCTTACAAAGCATTGTGAGTCTTAATTCGAAGCAAGTTAAATACTCTGCAAAAAATTCACCCTGGGTAACAGGTGGTCTAAATAATTCTATACAATTTAGAAACAAACTTAAACGTATAGAGATTAAAAATTCTTGAAAGAATCGTTCAATCGTATCTTAAAATAAGTATCGGCATTACAGAAATACTCTCCACTCAACTACTAAACTGGCTAAACTCAGTTATTACAGCAATAAAATAAATGAAGCTTCTAGCGACACTAAACAATTTTGGTCTGTTGTGAACGAAGTAGCGGGTAGGCCTAATCGTAAGGAGCCGTTTCCGATTGCATTTCTTATTGAGCCTGGCGGCACTGTTACTTCTGCTAAAATCAAAGAAATATGCAACTCTTTTAACAATTATTTCACCTCTGTGGGATCGCGACTGGCAAATGACCTGGACTTATCTGGTCCATAGTAAGTGGATGACTCAGACTAATCCATAGATTCAATATTTGTGATGCAGCCTGTTTCAAAAATACTCTTATTGAAGTAGTGCAAAGTATCAAAGGTAGATCCTCACCAGGCTGGGATATGATCCCTTCTAGTATTATTAAAAATAATGTTAATTGCCTAATTGAACCACTCCTACATGTAATAAATCTAACTATCCGTACAGGTAAATTCCCAAACGCATTTAAAATTGCTAAGTAGTGCCAATCTTTAAATCAGGTTCTAAAAGCTCCCTGTCAAACTATAGACCAATTTCACTATTAGTAACAATATCTAAAATCCTGGAGAAATTTGTAAAATCCAACTTGCCAAATATCTTGAGGAAAATGAAATTATAACAGATGTACAGTATGGATATAGACAGAATATAAACACATCAAATACATTGTTTGACATCACAAAGTATATTTCGACCCAAGTCAGTGCTAGGAAGTGTATTTTAGTCACATTTTTAGATTTAGCAAAGGTATTTGATTCCAAAGATAGATCCAAATTTTTTTTTAAATTAGAAGCAGTGGGAATTATTAATGGGGAAGTGAGTGAATTATTAGAAGTGGATTACGATGTAGTACAGGGAAGTACTCTGGGCCCGTTGTCCAAAGAATTTACAGAATCTACCCAATCATATTAAAGAAGCAGAGAGTGACAGTGTTGCCATGTACAAGTGGACGATCAGCAAGTGACTTTCCCAAGATGGTTGGGAAATGGCTGAGGAATTGTTGCATTTGTCATATCAATAACAAGTCACACAGTTCAGAGACTATTAATTTCTTAACTCCGAATGTTCTGAAATACTAAAAGTTTGTTGTTTTTGTAAAATTTATTTGAATTTTTTTCCTGTTTGTTATTTATTTTACCTCAGTTAATTTAATTGTTTTTTATGTGAACAAGATAGTGTTACCTTTTCTTCAACATGTTATGTTAGATCCTATTCATTAGCCGTAAGTATTTAACTGTTACTTTTGTTCCATCATTACTGGTTGTGCTTTGTGGGGCTCTTCCCCGTGCACAGACTTATAAACTATTCGAGGAATTATTCCTGCAAAGTGGTTATTGTAATTATATCATTTGTAATTTTATGGAATCAAAGTACTTTTGATTTGATTTGAATCATTTACGTGTCAATGTGTATAGCCATGGTGTTGTGCCGCGCAAGTCAACCACAACAATACATTAGCGATCTATTTTGATTACTTTCATCCAAAACACTACAATAAAGTGATTTGTAACATAATTGTAATGAAAATGCCCCTAGCAGGTAACAGGAAAAAATTGCAGGTGATTTTTGTTGTTATTGTTATCGTTTTTTTTTTTTTCAAAGAAAAAAAGATTGGAAAGTGATTGGCGCACAGCAGCAAATTCATTTTTTTTTAGTTTTTAGGGCACTTTTTAAGGTTAAAATTAGTTTTTAATTTAGTAACAACAAAAATCATCTGCAACTTCTTCCCCTTTCCTGCTAGGGGCATTTTCTTTACAATAATGTCACAAATAACTTTATTGTATTGTAGCTGATGTACCTGTATTGTTGTGGTTGACTCGCATGGCACGACACCATTACTGTGCACATTGACAATTAAATACAAAAATACTCAAATCTCAGTTGTTTGTCAAACGATTTTATACAACGTTAAATGAAATTTGCAAAAAAAGGTATTCTTATGATATTTTTTTATTACTAACCATTCAAAACTTATTAAGGATCGAAAGTTTCAAAGTGCCACCATTTTGAAAATAATGATTGAAAAATGGTTTTTGATTTTTTTTATTTCAGTAAGAAAATGGTTTTATTAGTGTGCATACCAAATTTGAACGACATAGATTAAATAGTTTTAAAAAATAAAAATAATTTGTAACAAATACAAAATGGCGGCTGTACAGGTGCTGGAGGTAATTTGATATTATGTATTGTTTTTGACCCACAATCAGTACCTAAAACAATCTTCAGAGAGTTCAGGAACACCCTGTATTTAGCATATAAATTATATACAAATTTTCAAATCTATCTAAGTTATCAGGAAATGAGTTTAAAGTTAATTTAGAACATTTGTTTGTGATAAGAAAGTGAGTTAATAGAAATGTGTTAAAAAGAATTTTATTTAGTTTTAAAGTGATATTATGATTAAATACAACTGTGTATATTAAATACATGTATAAACACAATTTATGTGATAGTTTAAATTTATACTCGATTTGATCAATCTTATGTTTATAAATTGAGTAATTTTTTCAATAAAACATGACTGGTTTTGACTCTTTCTAAGGAATAGTCAGCCTTAGTTTGTAACAATGACTACATTCGCTCATCTACACTCATCACACTCGTTCGAAATCCATATTCGCCCATATCTTGACGATCGGCGTCTTATGAACAAATAAAAAATAAAATAAATAAATAGACTCTTAGGCCACCTTCAAATAATATAACCTATAAGAAATGAACAATTATAAAAATAAAACAGATGTAAATAACACATGATTAATTTAGTGTGAGGGTAAGTTGAATTTTACTTTTGATTCTTGTTTTTTTTAATTTTCTTATTTTTTCATATATAGGATTTTTTTATGTTAATTTGTGGTTAGGTTTAAGGGCACAAGGCCAGGAATTAGTATATTGGAGAGATAGGACATCAGCAAACTTACCTTAGAAGACAAGTTCGATAACACCAGAGTAGTAGTAACATACACAAAAGAAAGACAACATTTTCTGTACTACTGGCACCTTTTTCAGTAGTTGTGCACCTCAAGGTTCTTGTGCACTTGTAGCAGTGTTATTATACAGAGTGTCCCTGGACTTACTGACAACCTTTTGGTATTGTTCCTGAATAATGTGGCATTTCAAATACAACCAATATGTCCAAAGACCTTGGCTATCCATCTTTTCTTAACAATTTATATCTTAATCCTTTAATGCTACTGCTTCTTGCCCATTTACTTGACCAAAAGTGCTCCCAATTCAAATGCAGTCAAATAGCAGAGGTTTACAAAAAAACAAACAAGGTTGTCTATATTTAATTTTTATTCATATTTTTTATTGTTTTTTGACTGTCTTTGTCTTAAGTTATCTGTCCTTGATTTAGTTTTGACTTTTTTTATGTAGTTTCAATATATTTAGATCTAACAATCACAAATATTGAAAATAAACACTTTCAAAATTTTTAGAAAATCAACCCATAGTGACCTACGGTACTTATTCCATATAATTCTAAAACCCACGGAAATACAAACACGAGTTCAAAACAAATTGTAAAATGGGAAATTATTAAATATATTTGTACTTGTTGATAAAACACTTGTAGTAGCCATGTGCACATGTCGCCACACTCGGCAGTTACAAACGTAATTAGTAGAATGAGTGCACTGCTGTCTGCCATGAATCATACCCTCATACCTCTCAACTGACCGTTTCATAGGACAGCCCTTGTATATTGATACAACACTTGCAGTTTATGTTGAAAAATCCTGTAGCATGGGCTAATTTAGTAATAAGTAAACATCAAATGGAACTCTGACATGATTGCTTTGGTTTTAGCTCTACAGACATAGCTTTAACCAGACTAAGCAACCAGTATGGGAGACTGTGCTGCCAGTGAACACTGCATGCTTCACCCTCGACCAATCTGGCAACCATGTACTACTGTGTGGCCAACAGGGAGCCAGCATTCATCAGGTCAGTTATATTATGAACTGAAAATGTTTTCATAAATAATGACAAGAGACTGGTAATGTTCAAAATTTACTAGAACTTTAGAAATCCTTGAAAACCCCAGCTATCTTGCCACGTTGGTTAGTTTTTGGACTATTACAACAGACAAGGAAGAATTCCAATGTAGTATACCAATATTGCTTTTCACTGTGCCTTTGCACACCCCATTTCACAATTTGCTCATCCTGTGCTCCAACCTTGGCAATTGTTCGGTCACCTATCCATGAAGAAGATCCATTCAATTTTCTCTGTCAGGTCAGACAAATGTAAATACTAAGTTTAATGATATAGATGAATCAAACACTCCAGTAATTATAGTTTTTTATTTCATAAGGCCTTTTGGTAACAATGTTACCATCTTCAGACATACCGAAAATACTTTCAAAATAAAAACTATAATTACTAGTGTTTGATTCATCTATAACATTAAATTATAAATCCAGTAAGGAAAGAACTTGAAGAATGATATATTTACTAAGTTATTCTCTCAGAGCACACATGTCTATCGTCAGATATATTCCCTCCATACTCAAATATCTAAGTACAGTTGAATCTTGATAATGTGAGAGTTAAAGGATCGACGGAGTGTTGGATTACCAAGTGTTCATTGTAATACACGTGAATTATGATTTCTAAGAAAAACTGAATGCACTACAATAGACGCTGTTTACCTTTCTCGGTATTTACACGCTATTTGCCACAATAAAATGAGGCTGACAACTCAACTGAGTGTAAGCAAAGAAATATAAAAAGGTTTACAGTAATAAAGTAAGGTTTTATTACATATTACGTACAATTAAACATTTCAAACCCATCACATCATTTAATTATTTTTTTTTGTATTTTCTTCTTTAATACATTTTGTATTTTTAATAATTTGTTAAAACAATTTTATAAACGTAGGAATAAAATTAGAATGTGCAACTTGAAATTCCTGCTCAATTCCCGGTCGGGAGTAGGAAAAATGGCCGATGTTTGTCGCATAACTGTACAATAACCAATAGTTGAAATCAGGTGCACAAAATGTCAGTCTGCAGTGAATGAAACACTCTAGCCAACGAAACAAATTGCAATGTTGTAGGTGCTTTGGTTCTTTTACCAACAATGTGTTTGTATACCCTTGTTTGCGTGATCTTTTGAAAGCCAGTATTGGTGCGTTACAAGCTGTTGTAAAAGTTGTAATAGATAAATTATTTATTGCGATATAAACAAATAAAAATTGGGTAGAAAGCCAGAAAGTTCTTGCGTCGGTCGTTACCGTCTCGAGGAAATTTTGTGCTGTACGTTGGCTATGGTCACGTGACAACGATGATGTAGAAGAGCGGCCGTCAGTTTATATTTAGCCATCTTTGTTTATAAACAACGCTCTCTCGACCGCTCGTATTTTGCATAGTGACTTTTGGTGTTATAAATTTTATACTTTTTGGATTCATATATTTTACAATTTCTTGTAGCTAATAGATTGTACTAATAAAGTACATGTAGCAAAAAATTATACATACCTCTTATTTATGGATTGTTATGTAATTTTTCACTGAATTTTTCGTTTCCATGATAACATTTTAATTTTCCACAGCAAACTAAAAATATAAAACTTTGTAACTGGGTACGATATGACTATTTTTCCTAAACAACTTTTTCTTGTCAATTCAATGGTAATTTTTTAGAATTTTTACATTTACTATTTGATTACCTACAATGATCATACTGTAACTTTACACATTTTTTCATTTTTGCTATTTTTGTAAACAAACAATTCAAAAAATAAAACTAGTAGTCTATATAAAATGTAGCAATAAATAATTAATTATAGTGCACAAAATAATAAACAATTTGGCTATCTTGGAATTATTTACAAACATTTTTGTAGTGCTCCTAAGGAGGGTTATAAGTTATAATCTACATACAACATTTTAAAATGTATTCAATATTTTCTAGACAATAACTATTTACTGTTTTTATTGTAAGTTTTGATGGTAGTATGTGAAAGTACAGTTCTTGAGAAGAAAAACGAAATGTTAAATTTGATATTTGGAGCATATTAGTATTTTATATGATTTTTACAAAAAAAGCTTGCGAAGCACTGAAAAGAAGCACTTTGCAGTTGGGAGTTCATAAAGGGTCACCTAGTATTCACAATCTAGGTTTAATGTTATCTGTCTCTTTTCACATGCTGATAAGGAAGTGGCCTTCTATGGGCAGATATTTTCTAGCAAAGATATATTGTTTATCTTGAGGCCCCAGATATTGGCATTTGGTTGTTCTGTTTATCAGCACTTTTCACACCTGAAAAATTTCTGATATGAACGCTATCTCCTTTTTCTGGAACCGAGAACCGATGGAAAAATCTCGGTTCTGTGGTTCCGGTTCTTTTGTCAAGAACCAATAGAACTGAGAACCGACTTTCGGAACGACCCATCCCTACCTACAATGATCATACTGTAACTTTGCACATTTTTGCATTGTTGCATTTTATGGAAAAAAATTCAAAAAACCTTGTAGTTTATAAAAATAAAACATCATATTAATATACTCCACTAAATTCTAAACAATTTGGCTATCTTGGAATTATTTACAAAAATCTTTTAGTACTTCTAATTAGGATTCAAAGTTAAATAGTCTACAGTTAGTTCACCAGGACTTCATCTCTTTTTACTGAAATCTAAGGCCTAGTATCCTATAAATGACCTGTAATTGTTTAAAAACTGATTGGAAAAATGTACAGATGGGGAGTGGAGGTGTGTTTCCACTGCTACGGTTAAGCTCCTCCGCTGCGGTTGCTTGCCACTGGGTCAATGCTAACCAGTGTGGCACTTGTGTGACAGGAAGCCCTGATGGCACAATCACTGTGTTCACTCTACTTACACCTTGACCCCACCTAAGGTCAGGCACTTGCAACACCTAGTGACTTGACTTCCTTCTATATTTCTTCAGTACATAAACTAGTTTAATGTTAATGTATTTAATGAAGAGCTTCCAAAGTTAGGATATTTTTGTAATATTTCTAATTAGTTAAAAGTATAGTTATTTAAAGCTTCATGTATTCTTTTTTATTCTAATCAGTCACATTAAAAAGGGCCATATCAATTACCATTTATCATTTTTTTAATAATATAACATCATTAATGAGAAGTAATAAACTGAAGTTTTGGAATTGAGTAAAAAAGTATTGATAATACAAAATTAATAAAATCTTTGGTAATATTTTATTGGCTTTCAGAAACTCATGATTATTAAACATAAATTAAATCCTTTACAATATTATAATGGTTTCATTGAAAAATCATACATGCAAATTAATAACACTGTTTGATAAGATTAACAGTTGAATGTGGACTACGTTAATTTACTGTACTCCTGCTTCAAATGCATTGGTTTAGCATGAGTTTAGCTATTGTTGGAAAATATTGTGTCACTCGCCACTTGTTGTGCCAGTTTTATGTTCAAGAGTAGTTTGTTTTCTGTTCCCACCATTTTTATAGGAGGGTGACTGAACTAAGTGATAGTGTTTTGTGGTTAGCCATTACAGTGCGCAAGTATATAGTATTTCAGCATTCAATGTGTTAAGTTGTGTTATACTTCACACTATCAATGTTAACTAGAGTCAACCCTGTCAATATTAAGCTCATGTAACCTTCGCCTAAGTAGTAGTGTTTGGTTTAAGTTTCACTTGCTGTGTTAGTGACACCTCGGAACAGCCTTGGTCTTGTGGCTTTTGACTACAAATGTTAGTAGCTATCGAGTAAAATCATACATTGTGAATTTATAAACAGTATCTCTCTCACTGCATTTGCGTTGAAACCTATTTATTAATAAAAATACCAAATTTTATCACTTAACCCATTTCAAGTTTTCATTTAATTAACAACTGATTTATTGATTAAAATACATCCACCAGACTAACATTGAAACTATAGACTAGTGGAGTAGATCCCTACAATTGGATACAAATAAATCCACACTTAAACACTTCCCTGGGAAAAAATGAGTGATGATCAAATTAGTGGGGCAGTAATGCATTAGCTCAAAAAGACAGAGAGAGAGAGAGTCTGTTTGAGCAATATTTTCATTTTATATTCAACTAGCACCTCCATTGCAGCTTCGCCCACAAACTTTCAAATCTTATTCAAAATGTTGAAATTTATAATTTTCTTAGTTCAAATTATAAGTATTTGTAAATATACTTTTAGTTTATCAACTTAGGCTAAAAAGTTGTGTAAGAAGCAGAAGATATGCCTATTTATTTTTTTCTATCATCTACACTGAAAGTGTGAATTATAATAATTGTTAAAGAGTATGTGATAATGTTTTTCACACTGATGTATTATAGGTTAATTACTTTCAATCTGCCAGTGATCCTGTAAATCCTCTTAGATTATGTGTTTCGGCTTTTATGCCATAATCAGATCCTTAATAAACTTGAAACATTTATTAATTTATTCTTTATGGTCTTGTCAATAAAAAAAAAAAACACTGAATATCAAATATATTTATTTAAGGATCTGATGATTGTATAAAAGCCAAAACGCATAATGCAAGAGGTTTTACAGGAACACTGGCAGATTGAAGGTAATTAACCTATAATATATTTGTCAGATGTTTTAAATTATTAAATTAAATTAATGCCAATATTATTCTTATGGGAAAATGGAATTTTAGGGGGCTATTTCTATCCCTCAGAAATGGAATTTCAAAAATTCCTTTCTTAGTATGTACTAAGACCATAAAATGAAGGTACTATAAATATTGCAAGTTGCTATCTTTTCCAGTTTACGCTGTATGTTGATTTTTAGATCGGTCTCTATGTATTTCTTATGGAGATGTGTAAACTTTTTACAAAAAATTATGGTTTTTGCACCTCATTATTAAAATTTCACAAAAACCTTTCTTAGCACGCCCTTAGACCCTAAAATGAAGGTACTGTCAAAATTTCAAAATGTTACCTATTGTGATTAAAGCTCTGCATTGATTTTGAATTTTTCACTAAAAAAGTAGTCACCCGAAAAGTCCTAAAAGGGTTAAATTTTATATATGAGACACTGACACAACGTTGTGTGTATTTTGAGGCGAATATGAATGATGATAAATGGGGAACATTACCTCATTTGTTATGCTAATTACAAATAATTAGGTCAAATTAAAAAATTTAGTTGCTATTTTCCAATATGGCGGCCAACTTTGAAATTACTTATAGTAACCCCTATTTTTTATGATGGATTTAAGTTTAACTAGTGATTTTAGGACTTTTTTATTCTTGGTATTATTTTAATATACTTAACTGTTTTTCTGCTAGGAGCACTGAAAGTTTCAGATATTTTTAGTTTAACAGAGCTCCTAGCGGCAAAACAGTTAAGTATATAAAAAAATATCAAAAATAAAATATTGTTAAAATAACTAGTAAAACCACCTAAAACCATCATAAAAAAATAGGGGTTCCCATAAGAAATTTAAAAGTTGGTCGCCATATTGGAAAATGGCGACCGAATTTTAAAATTTGACCTTCGTAATAATAATGAGCATAACAAATTAGGTTAAGTTCCCCATTTAAAGTTTGTTGTATCTCTGCAGGTTTAAAAGATTCCAATGGTAGCACGCTTATAAAAAATACCCTGTATATTCTATATTTCTAAAAGAAGTTGAAAAAACATATAATTATTAACTATTAGTAGTTACTGTCTTAGTTGGTGATCAGACTGAATTAAGAAATTATAACTGCTACTCATAGAAAACAATACAGATACCTGCCTAAATACCATAGATGTTTTTAGAAATTACAGTATACATTTTGTTTTAAATTTCAAATAATACACTGTTTTTAAATCAGTAAATATTAACTAAGCAAATGCAATATAAAGCATTAAACTCTAAACTTTGTAAGAAAAAAAATTAAAATAAAATTCAACTATTTTAAAACAAAAATGCTCAAAACTCATGTTGTTTCTTGCTGACAAAATATACAATCTTAAAATGTATTCTTCAATCCAAATCCTAAGGTTTTTTTAATGCTATGTTTATATTATTAAAAACATGTTTAAATAAAGAAATACTAATATCTTAACCCTTTTACCGACAGAGTTACTCATGCAAGTTTGTTGCTCGACCGCCAGGCACTCAGCGCACTGTACGTCACTAAACCACCACAGCAATTTCACATATTTATATACTATAAAGCTGGATGTAGTAATTCACTCACTGACACTAAATGTTAAGGCACTTCCTGGCGTCCTACCCCCAATAAACTGTATACTTAAATTAAAGCTCTCAGTCTGAAACCTCCAGAAAAATTCACAAAAGTTTACTTTTTTCACTCTTAAACAAGATGGTGACCTTTTTTTACCCTAAAACTGCCCCAATGTATTTATTATAGGAAAATCGCAAAAAACTTGTTTTTATGACCTAACTTAAGAAAAAGCTTGAGTAAAAATTTCAAACCTTCACAGTTCTACATGCATAACAAACGTGCACCATATATATGAATTTCAGCTTAAAAATATAAAATGGGGCCTATCGGGGGCCCAAAAACCACAATTTTTGAAAATGCTAAATTAAAAAAACGATGTTAGCAACTCAAGTGGGGTATCAATTTAAAGCTATTTTTCGCCTGAATCCAAATATACCATCATATTTTGAAAAGGACAAATAATAAGCTTTTTTTTGCCCCCAAAACAAAAAAAAAAAGCTTTTAAAACCAGAAAAAGGGTAAATTACAAAAATAAACCCCTAAATGGGGTATCAAAATGTAGGTATTTTATCTCCTAAATCACATTACCCTTATGTTTTGGAAAAGGCAACGCTCTGACCCCCTTCCCCAAATAAAAAATACGCTCAAAAACCCAAAATTGGGTAATTTTAAACTAATACATCCACGTGGGGTATCAAATTAAAGGTATTCTTCTCTTGATTACTAATTTACCGTCAGATTTTAGAACAATATATACTCCTATATACATTCTATATATACTCCGTGGGCCTATATATGAGGTCTTGACGTTTGACTACCTAACTTTCTAGGGCCTATATATAGGCCCTTGGCGGTAAAAGGGTTAAATTCACCAAAAAAACTTTTATTATTTATTTATTTTACACAGTAAAACTAAAAGCATAATTATCATCAGAATATGAGATGATTTGTTAGCAGAATGGAATGCTGTCATCAGGTGTTTTTATCAGGCAGGAAGTGATAAGAAAGGGTCATGATAAACAAGGGTGGAACTCGGGCAGAAAGGATTACTGGACTCTTGAACAAAAACTGAACACATTAATTCAGTGTGTTTGTACGGGAATTCCTATTCATTAATGTTTTCTGTCTCTTTTCATATATACTGATAAGAAAGTGGCCTGACTATGGGCAGATATTTTCTGGTTAAGATATGTTGTTTATCGGCTAAATCACATACTGATAAGGAAGTGACCTGTCTTGTGCAGATATTTTCTGACGAATATATTTTGTTTATCTTGCAGCCAAATATTATCTTTGATTGTTCTATTTATCAACATTTTTCACATCTAAAACATTCCTGATATGAAAGCTATCTCCCCTTCACATTTTTCTAGAACCAAAATTTTTCTATCGTTCCGATTCTTTTGTCAAAACTTAGAACCAACTTTAGGAACCAACCCATCCCTAATATAAACATATATGTATTAATTTATATTAAAATATTTATTCAACTTCCAACAAATCAAACTTCTTCTGAATACAATCAAACACACTTTATAACAATATAAAACATTCTGCATATTTATAAACATCATTATTTACATTCCAAGTTGTCAAAATTGTACAAATATAATTATTTACATTTAAACAACTGTTAATTTTCTATGACTTTAAATCTATCTCCATGTTATTGTTATGGCTAAAAAACATATTTTGAGGACTTCCATTAGTCTTCATTGTGAAAAAATTGAAAAATGAATACATTTATGACCAACTGTAACATAGGGACAAAAGAGTCCATTAAGATAAGTGTTTATTAACAAGTTGGCCATTAATGGCATTGATAATACATTAAAAATTTGTTTTAAATTAATTCTATCCATCCTTAGTGCTGTACTGAAAAATAGGATTGAAATGTCAGTTAGTTTTATTTGTGTGAATGTTTAAATTTAAACTATGAATATGAATATTTACTTTTCTAGAATTATGAAAAATCTTAATTGAAATATTAATTAAATTTATCTTATTTTTGACTGCCAATAATAATGAGGACAAGAAATCTATAAAATTTTATTTTGATAGTAGAACAGCTAATCTTGAAAGCTGTATGTTTTTAACACATTCACTGTTAACAAAAAAATTATAACCCTTTTCAGGGCTGTGCTGAAAACATTCTATTATTTTACTAATTTAACACGTTAGCTGCCATCCTTAAAATGAGTATTTTTGCTCTAAATTGCCAAAAACTGTTATGTAAATATTTAAAACAATGATGCATTATACTTACTATGCCACCATTTCTGAGTATAGAAATAGTACATACATAGGCATTATATGTATATAAATATGTCAGGAGTATTGGCCCGACACAGTTTTTTTAGTAGCGTATACGGCACATAAAAAACTCTGTCGGGCATATCGGCCTGACACATTTTGAGGTAAATTTGTTTTCATGGTTTGGCTACACTGACTGCATGATGAAAGTAATCCAGTATTCAATATATATTACGTTATTTCAATACCAACATTCACTAAATAAGTCTGTCGAGCCTATACTCCTGACAACTTGCCTGTAGAACATGCCAACATTTAAAGTTTTATGAACAACTTTGTATACAACCAAACACTTAGAAATTCGCTCTGTAAATAGTGTGATGCTTGCAGTACAATAAAGTGTGATCGGTTTCTTTAAGAAAGCAGGACCAGTCGATTAACAATAAAATAACCAAAAGTTTGCTTAGGAACAATGTCGGGCGTAGTGGCCCGACAGCATCTAGCTGAGACAAAGAGCCGTCGGGCGTACTGGACTGACACGGCAGCTAAAGTGTTAACTAAGCATAGTTATAATAAGAATATAAATGATGTAGGTTTAGTTTTTATTATCAATCTGTATTTTGTTTTTACTATTTTAATTTATTTTAAAATACTTTGAATGACAGCTGTTGTTTATTTATGTTAAAGAGAGAGTGAGAGGGGATGCTTATTGTTTTACTCACCAGTTGTCCTTTTATATTATTCTATTTGCAGAATTTCTCTATTCCTTAGTGTGTGAACTTACATGTTCACACACTGATCTTGTGCCTAAAACTCTTTTAATTATTTTATTTCATACTAAATTGGCACTCCAGAAATATCTATTCTCAGTAACTCTACTCAACAATGTATACTTGCAATAATAGACCGTAATTATAAAAAATAATCAATAACATCTATAGGCGACTTTAGCATACATCATAACACTTAATTCTGTGTAGTGCAGCCACTATTTCAGCAAATTAAATTTATTTTAAAACATCACACTTTTACTTTTTTTCCTCTGCACCACAGTTTAAGTCAAGGTGTCCACTATATGAAAATAATATTTTATTATTTTTTTTTATTACATAAAACAGTTTATTGAATTCCTTTTCGTTTTACAAGTCAAAATGCATTCATTGGTTGAATACTTTAATTTTTAAAATATTCTGGACATTTTGATTACATTTTTGAGCTACAATGTAACAGAAGAATTTTTAGAAAGATTCAATATGTACAAAAATATTCCATATGTTTATAGTTTCTTTTTGTTTGTCTTATTTCTAGGTATTGCATTTTGTTTTATCACATGCTAGGTTAGACCTTATTCTTTTAACCAAAGATAGGGTGTGGTCTAAAATATATGTATTTAGTTATATAGTACTTTTCATATACAGACTTTTGTGATGTTCTTTGACATTGTTATGTTTACTTATTAATTTCCCTTTAAGTATTGAACTATATCATATATTTTTCACTTTTTATGTGTCTTGGTTAGTTTTAAAACTTGTTAATGTGAAATTATTTTGATCTTAGTTATTTTTTATACTTCCTTGAAATATATTTCAAATAATTTTAAACAGATACCAAACGTAGCTATGCTTCAATCACACAAACAGCACTATTATTACATTCTATAGTTATCCTATAACATTTCATATAATTGTGAACATTTCTTGTATTTTATATAATTTATACAAAGTAAATAATTATTAACTATTTTCAAGAAAATATACATGAAACCACAGAAAAAAGGCTTGTCACTTTGGAGTTTTCTCAGCTGCCTACTTTCAAGTAGATAATAATTAATTATAGAAAAATAAATAATAATATACCAATTATACAACACAAGTTCAATACTATGTCAGTACCAGAGTGTACATTTATTTTGGTGATACATTTTGATTACTAATTTTTAGTATTCTCAGGCCATAAGAAATAACAAAAAAATTATACGTATCAATATAAGTCAGAAGGCTTAAAATAGCCATAGTGTCAATAATTTCCTTGTTCCAGAGTTTCTTTTAATCTCTGGACTGAATTTAAAAAATCTGGAACAACATTGTACATCTTAACTATATTGAACTTTCATCTCACTTTTTCTTTGTTATAAAATGTGGTTGTTTCACAAATATGTTTGTCCAAATAAAAAAATTAAGAGAAAAATCTTGTTACCTGGTGTGATGTAGTTATACGGGGTTGGGCAAAAGTCTGGAATATTTTATCTTATTATCTAAAACAAGCCACGTTATTTTTTTTGGCTCCAAGGATTTAAAATTTTTTTGGTGTTTCGGCCACGAGAAATCGATTGTCACCAGTCTCAATCCTGGGAAAATTCTGATTTCTGCCCCAGATGCTCCTAGACATCCCGTGTTATCAACTTCTAGCAGATAACATCATAAAAAACCAATATGAAACCATTATAGACTTTTAGCAGAATGTGGAGTATCAAACTATAGGTATTTATCTCCTAAATCACATTATACTATTACATTTTGGAAGAGACAATAGTTCATGGCTCTACCCCACCCCCAAATAAAAAATATGTACAAAAACAAAAAAATGGGTAATATAAAACTAATAATGTTAAACCAAGTGGGGTATCACATTAATGGTATTCGTCTCTTAATTAATATACCATCAGATTTTAGAAAAGTCTAAATGTTTATGAGCTCTACTGCCCCAAAAACCAAAATTCATGGTCATACTCCTTAAGAATCCTGGTGAGGTCGTTGACCGGTCTTCCTTACGAGGCGACATGTCGAGATCCACAATGGGATTGTACACAATCACAAATGGACTGTAGCAGGAGGGTGCCTTGGTGAGACCACAGGCTGAACATTCTCCCGGAAGGCCGTAGGCTGCACAAAGGGACCTGTTGTAGAGTGTCTTGGTGAGGCTGTAGGCTGAGGTCCCCCATGTGGCCGCAGGCCAAGTTACAAAGGGGCTAAAGGTAAATCGGAGAGACCTCC
Organism: Stictocephala bisonia; assembly: GCA_035578905.1. NCBI lineage: Eukaryota > Metazoa > Arthropoda > Insecta > Hemiptera > Membracidae > Stictocephala > Stictocephala bisonia. The sequence goes on along the minus strand of JAQJVL010000953.1, from coordinate 154,497 downwards.
GAAAAGAAATTTTATTACTACAAGGCAGCATCCATTTCTTCCAATGATTTTCAGGATCATCTGGAAGAAATGGATGCTGCTTCTCCAGTTGCAAAATTCAACTGAGCGAAGCTCGGTCTCCTGGTACTATTTATAAATTTTAAAACTATTCAAACAAAAGTAATGAAACTTTGTTAACATGTATATGTCCATTTAAACACTAATATTTTATTTATTTATTTTTTTATTGCATAAAACAGTTTATTGAATTCCTTTTCGTTTTACAAGTCAAAATGCATTGGTTTACTAATTTTTCGCATAGCGAGGAGATGGCCCATGAAGGAAGTCGTAAAAAATTTTAAATGTAAACCTACCTTGAGTTATGCTTCATTTTAAGGTCTTTATTTATACTGTACAAAATCTTGGTCAAAAGGATGATCCAGTCAGAAAATACAGCCTCTCAAAGAATTTAATGTCACATGACTAATACTTCTTTTTTTTAAGACTAACTTCGTGTGCCATCCCCTCGCAATGCGAAAAACGAGTAAAATGTATCTAATTGTTTGGTATTTAGAGATAAGTACATAAATATAAAGTTTCAGTACATTTTAAAAATAATTTAAAAATTAATAAATATATTGCAGACTTTTACCCAACCCTATATAATCAACAGTTTACCAAATATGCATAGTTATGCAATCTACAATTTACCATGTATGCTGCTTTTCTTTCAATTTTTACTGAAATCTTAAACCTAGTGCCCTAAAATTAACCTTAAAATAAATCTTGTAATTATACAATATTACAAGATTTTGTTAGAACAATTCTATTTTTTTAAAGTGACCTCAAACATGATGTTCAACAAACTGTTTAGAACAAGCAAGGATTTTGGTAGTTGTAAATACAGGGTGGCGCACGAAATGATCCAACATTTATTTTTGTTAAAGAAAATTTATTGTGAATGCAATACAGTAAAGTTTGATATAAATTGTCTACTGCATACCTGGAAATTAGTTTGAGGCCATTACATGTTCAATGTGGCTACCTCCTTGTCTGACAACTGCTTCAACATGAACGCCTATGTTATTGATGACTCTGCGACACATATCTTGATACATGCCTCAATGATTAGCACTCGCAGATCCATCAGTGTGTTAGGATGTTTAGGGAAGATCTTTTTCTTCAGAAATCCCCAACGAAAATAATCACACGGATTCAAATCAGGAATGTTTGGGGGCAGTATGGCCACACGCAAAACGATTAGGAAATCAGCTTGAAATGACATTTGGTTGAAATTTTCGTGCAGAAAATCTAAAACAACATTAGCCGTGTGTGGTCTGGCCCCATCCTGCATGAACCACTGGTTCTCTAATTGAAACCCTTTTGCGGTAAGTTGAGGTACAAAGTAATTACGAAGCAAGTTTAGATAATGCTTATTATTCACAGTATGTTCAAAAAAGAATGGCCCTATTAGCACATGGCTCGAGATGGCTGCCTGCCCATACTGTAATTCTTGGAGCATGATGCACTTTTTCATGTAGCATGAGTGGATTTTCGGAAGGCCAAAAACGCGCATTTTGTTTATTTACAACACCGTCTAAGTGAAAATTAGCCTGATCTGAGAACCAAACATTGTTAGTCAATATGTCTTGATTAACAGCCCATTCTGCGAAAACCATTCGTTGAAGTTTGTTGTCAATCGTTAATTTAGGTAACACTGTAATTTTGTATGGATACAAATGCAAATCTTTTTTTTAAAATCTCTGCAAAGATCGCCTAGAAATGTGAAGATCTGCTGCCGCTTTTCTAGTTGACTTGCCTGGACTCCTCACCAACGCTGCTCTGACAGCTTCAACATTCTGTGGAACACAGACAGTGGAAGGCCGTTGACGTTTCCTCTCTAATACTGAGTCATCACTATTAAATTGTTCATGAAGTCTACAAATAGTTTTAAATGATAGTGACCAGCGAGTTTGAAAATGAGCACGAAACCGTCTTTGTGTAAGCACCGCACTTTTTGTTTCATTAAAAAAACAACACGGTCTTTATGCGTTGATCCACAGACAATCTTCCTTTGTGAGCCATCTTGCAACAATAATAATAACGGAAGCGGAAACAGAGGGAACTAATCTCTATAAACAGCTGATAGTTTTGCCAACTTACAACACAGTAATAATAGGTAACTGGAATAAATACTACCAAAACAAATGTTGGATCATTTTGTGCGCCCCCTGTAGATAAGAAACTAGGGTAGTTATGCAGTTTCTAGACGCTTCGCCAATCTTGACTTTTTTATCACCACTGGGTAAAGTCAGGTTTATATTTTCTGAGAAATCCATTTTCATTCCACTGAAATAACGTTTTAGCCAAATAAAATAAAAAAAATCTAAATTTTTGGAAATGTAAAATTTGTATTTATTTTGTTATTTATTTAATGATTTTTTCGTCTTTTTTCTTTTTAGTTGGTGCAGTTTTTCATACTGAACATGAATTTGAAAACTATTTTGGTTTATGGTAATTTTTTCTTGAGATATCACAGAAAAACTGTGTTAGTGGTAAATGGTGGCCATATGCACAATGTTAATAGGAGCTATGATAAGCCACAAAAAACTAATTCACATATACTCCTGCTAGAGGGACGGCCGGTAGGCCGTTCTAGAGGCCATGCGCCCAAATTTAATGAAAATTACGAATTTTTGTTGTGTAAATATGATTAAGGGTAAGTTAGGATATGTTTGGTTAGGTAAGAAAAAAGTTAATTTTTCAGACTGAAAAATTAATTTTATTGAAAAACCAATTATCGTATTCTTATTCGGCATTAAAAAATAAGTGGAATGAAAAAAAAATGGTTGAAAAATGCTAATTTTAAATAAAGTTGGTTTTTGCACAATCACATAAAAACTATTTTTTTAATTTTTTGGCAAAAAATTAGTTTTCCACAGCTAAAATCAACCTCCTCAAGAAAAATAAAACTCATAGTTTCACCATTTTTCTACAAGAAATTATATTTTCTGAAGCATTTAGAAAGTGCATAATTACCTAAAAAACCTAATTACCTAGGTATTAAAAAAATAATTAAACTGGTCGCCAAATTTGTCTGTAAACTTCCGCTTGTCCAATCCATCCATCACAGCTGCTACTTTCCTCATTGATGACCTAAAAATATTCAATTCTACAGATTCATCTTAACATAACAAAACAATCATATAATCAAATTAATGGAAAATGAAAAACAATGTAAGTAACAATACATGATCAGGAGGAGCTGTGCAAAGAAAAAAAGTGCTTTGCTCACTCACCCAGGATAAAAGCTAAACAAACTGAGACTGAAGTGGATAAGTACATACATGATATAATGACACTCATTTAGTGGTTATTACTAAAAACATTTAAATAATATGAGACATAAGAAATAATTTGTTGTAGTTTTATTTAGTTAAATTTTTACAGAGGGGCCACTCTACATTAACTTTCAAATTTCCGGTTAAAGGATATAATATTTTGTCCTATAACGATAATTACAATACCTCCACCATCAGAGTACTATTATTTTCTCTAATCTAAAAAATTATCAACCTATAAAAAATATGCAGCTAAACATTATAGAGAATTTTATTGACTCTGATATGCAAGGTGTCAATCATGCCTCTATGTCACGGAAAACACCGAAAAGGCCCCAATTTTCATGAAACGGTGGCACGGATGTCATGGAAAAACACAGATTTTATCACGAAAGGCTCTGATTTTTTGTGTCCTATAAAGTTTATTTATTTTAACTATGACTGGAGAAAATGTTGTGTTACCCTCACCTATCATTATTAGCAAAGTGAATAATGTATGGTGGTTTTTAATTAATAATATTTATTGGTGCATCTTTTAGAACTAGTACTTTGTTTTTAATAAAATATTTTACAATAAAATAGTTGTGAAATGGTTATTACCACATTTCTTCTGGCTTCCAGTCTAAGACCCAATAACTTTAACACCGGTCACGAGAGTGTGAGATGCAGCAAATCCACTAAGAATAGTGAACTTAATTATTTCTATTAATAACAATTTATTAATAGCCGTTTTTGTGGCTCTTTGTGGAGCGCTAGTGAGTAGCATGTAAATGTTATGCAGTTTAAACCAGCTGTGGTTGCGGATCTCACTAACTAACAAAATTACTGGTACAAATATTCCTATTAGATGAAATATGTTTTTTTAAGTTTATATAATCAAGGGTATAAGCTGTATTGCTACAATAAATAAAAAAAATGTCTTCAATTAAGTACTTACTTTTTAAATACTTTTTTCTCCAAGCGTTTTGTTGCAGTATTTTCAAGTTCTTTCAAATCTGTCAACCCTGGGTGTTTTCTTTCCTTCCTTTTTCTCCTCCCCTTTTCAGGCATTTTTAAATCAATGCCTGTTGTTTTCTATAGTATAATAACACAGATAAATTAGAGTACAGCAAACAATAGTTTTGTTTGTTTTACAACATTCCTACAGCCAAGATATTTTTACAATCAGATATATTAATCAATCAACTTACTGTGGCAAAGGAGGACAAGATTTTAATACTGAACATACTTTGAAATGTCGTGTTAATGGACAGATCATAAGAAGACATAGTAAATCATAAGAAGTAAGAGATACATTAGTAAATATAATGGAACAAGCGTGGAAACTTTATATAAAAGAGACTGTAACTGACAAAAAAAGTTATAAAAATACGAGGGTCGTCCAGAAAGTAAAGAACGATTGTGCATCCTGTGTGGGGCCGATTCCCCACCACTGCGACTGCGTGCATGCTAGTTACCTCTGGCTGTCCTGTCAGTGTGAGCCGAGTTTCGTTCCTGTGCGGTCACGCATCTTTGCTCTGTAAACTTTCAAAATGGCGGCGCCCATTGAAAATCCTGCCAAATGCGAAGTGCGCAGTGCCATTCGGTTTTTGAATGCTCAAAATGTTCAGCCTATCGAAATTTATAGGCAAATAAACACTGTTTATGGTGAGAATGTAATGAACGAATCTTCAGTGAGGAAATTGTGCATTATGTTCAACCAAGGAAGAACCAATGTGCACGATGAAGAACTGATTGGGAGGCCATCACTTGTGACTAAGGAATTGAAGAAAAAAAAAGTTGACGACAAAATTCAAGAAAACCGGCGATTCACTTTAACCACTTTAAAAGACGCTATTCCAGACGTTTCTCGATCCCTCTTACATGAAATTGTGACTGAGCATCTTGGGTATGAAAAAATGTGCGCTCGGTGGATTCCAAAGTTTTTCACAGAAGTCCACAAGAATGGGAGCAGCTCTTGAACTTCTTACCTGATATGATAGTGATCAATTTATTGGTTGTATTGTGACTACTTGGGTTTTGTACAAAACTCTGGAAACAAAGTGACAATCCATGGGGTGGCATCATTCAAACACGCCCTCAAAACCTGTAAAAGAAATATCGATTCTGAACACAAGAAAATTGATGGCAACTGTTTTTTGGGACCGCAAAGGTTTAATCCATGTTGAGTTTTTGCCAAGGGGAGAAACGATAAATTCAGAAGCCTATTGCGAATACCTTCAAAGACTCAAGACGTGCAATACAGAGCAAAAGACGTGCAATGTTGTCAAAAAAGTGTTTTTGATCCACGACAATGCTCGGCCCCATGCATCGGTACGAACCCAGCAAGAACTTCAAGGGCTAAAGTGGAAAATTTTTGGACACCCTCCCTATAGCCCAGACCTCGCGCCTTCTGATTAACATCTGTTCCCAAAACTGAAAACATTCTTGGGTGGGAAGCAGTTTGGAAACGATGAAGAACTGAAAGAAGAAGTGACATCCTGGCTCAGATCTTTGGCAGCTGAAGAGTATAACACTGGCATTGAAAAACTGATTCCTCGGTACAATAAATGCCTTGACAACCAAGGCAACTACATTGAGAAGTAGGCTACGTTACTGTGCGTATGTAAATAAAGTTCTGTTGTTATCTTTCATTTATAATTTATTATACCAAAACGTTCTTTACCTTCTGGACGACCCTCGTATACCGGCATTGAAAGCTGATATTACTTGTAGATGTGTGTGAGAGACTCAAAGTACATTTTAAAATTGTTTCAATATTTATTAATAAATAAATAGTGTTAAATCTTAATTAAATACAGAAATGCCAAATGAAATTAAAGCGATTTTCATCTACTAGGTATTACTGTGGATGAACGTCTAAATTGGTCAAATCATGTAGATTGCCTCTGTGCAAAATTGTCATCCATTCAAAGTATTAACATCTGTGGTCTCCAGGGAAATCCAGCTTCAGGTATATTATGCCTATGTTTATAGCCGAATTAAATATGGCATTTGCTTTTGGAGCTTATCAAGTGACATATATCACTTTTTGTTTATTGTGGTATGTACTATAGTTTCCTCACAAAAAGTCTGTAAAGTTGAGTTTTGTTGAAAACAGGTTTTTTTTGGAATAATCCCTCCATTTAAGCATGATAGAAGCTAAGAACTTAAAACCTAACGCACTATTTACCTGCACTTTTTTGTTAAAAACACTTATATACAATTTTATTTTGCCCTTTCATTACATAGAAAATATTCAAAATGACAAAGAGAAAATGCTTACTTTTTTGCACAATGGAGGTTTTTGTTTTACTGAACCTGTAATTTTAAGTTTAGTTAACCTCAAATGAAATATTAAAATTAAAAATTAAATTATGTACAAAAAGTGTTCTAACTATAGTTTTTTTCTTCCCAAAAAGTTGGTAAAGTTGTTATTAATCATGTGAACATGTGATTTTTCTAACATATCCTCTCATTTAAGCATGAATGTAAGAAACTTAAAACCCTGATCACGTTGACCATTCTGTTAACAAAACAGCTTTAAAATTACATTTTTCACCTTTAAAAATGTCAAAATGGCGGATATTTAAATGTTGACATACATGATGAACCAGTGTAGCCCCCGTGTTTAACTAATTAAGTATCCCCCTTTTATCATCTTAAGTAGCCACTCTGATCATCTTGGGCAGACACCCGTGATCAATTCAGGTAGCTCACCATGATCAACTTGGGTAGCATCCCTCATCATCTTAGGTAGCCCCACGTGATTAACTTGGGTAGCCCCCCATGGTCATATTAGGTAGGCCCCGTGATCAACTTGGGTAGCCCCCATGATCATCTTAGGTAGCCACTCATGATCATCTTGGCTAACCCCCTGGATCAACTTGGGGAGCTCCTCGCGATCAACGTCTATAGCCCCATATTCAACTTGGGTAGCCAACCGTTCTAAACTTAGGTAGCCCCAAGTGATCATCTTGTACATTCCTCAGGGGCAACTTTGTAACCACCCGTGATTATTGTGGGTAGTCCTCATGATCAACTTTTGTAGCTTACTGTGATTAACTTAGGTAGGTGAATCAGCCATAATCAGCTTAGGTAGCTCCAGTGATCAAGTAAGGTAGCCCACTGTTATCATCTTGGATAGCCCCCATGCATCAGCGTGGGAAACCTACCGTGATCATCTTGGGTAGCCTCCGTGATCGATTTGTGGAGCCCCTCGCGATCAACGTCTATAGCCATATAATCAACTTGGATAGCCAGCCGTCATAAACTTAAGTAGCCCCAAGTGATCATCTTGTATATTCTCCCGGAGCAATTTTGTAACCACCCATGATCATCTTGGTTAGTCCCCATGATCAATGTTTGTAGCCTATTGTGATTAACTTAGGAAGCCAGCCATAATCAGCTTGGGTACTTTCAGTGATCTAGTTAGGTAGCCCACCATGATCATCTAGGGTACCCCCCCCCCCCCATAATTATCCCATGGTAATTCCTTGGGTAGCCCCTTATGATCAATATGGTTAGCTCTATTAATCGACTTCGGCAGCCCGACATGATTAATTTGGATTAATTTGGGTAGCATCCAAGATAAGCTGGGTTACATCCTACTCATTATTAACTTTGGTAGCACCCATTATAAACTTAAGTACGGTACTACCACTGATCATCATGGGTAGCATCTGCGAATAACTTGGGGAGCCCACAATCAACTTAAGTAATACCCCGTCATCAACATAGGAATACTCTGTGATCAACTTGGACAACTCTTCTTTATCAAATTGGGTAGTCTCCAAGATCATCTTGAGAAATTCCCCATTATCAAGTTGGGAAGCCACCTGTCATCATTTAGGGTAGCCACCCGTGATCAAGTTAGGTTGCCCCCATGAACAACGCAGGTGTACTAATGATCAATTTGGGTAGCTCCCGGTGATTTAACTAAGAGTAGCGACTGTGATTAGCTTGGGTAGCAACCGTTATCATCTTGGGTAGCGACTGTGATCAATATTAGTAGCTTGGTAACCAACTGTAATCATCTTGGATAGCTTTGATAAAAGTTATAAGAGGTTAGGGGTTTTCTTTTCCAGGCAATTTCTATAATGATTAAATGAATACTAAACGGAATATGTTATTCCAAAGTGAATAAAATATAAGTTTTGCATTTGAACTTAATAAACTGTTCTGAACTTTGGGGGGGTTTGGGGGTGAGGCCCTGAACGAGCAAAGCGAGTTTCCCAATGAAACCAACTCATATGTCATAACAGATTGAAAATATGACATTCTAACATAATGTTATAGAACACAAAGAATCAAACATGCATAGTTGTCTTGTCGCTGACAGGGGATGATGGATGGGTCAGAATTCTATTCATGATGTTACTGCAATCTTCATTCCTTCCATAAAAATCAGTATAAGAAAGTCCATTTCTTATACCCCCGAATGTAGTTACTTCAACTCGCTTTTGGTATACGTACGTGCAAGGAACCGTTCAGCTCCTTTTCGGGAAGTGAAATTATCATATTTCTTGCAAGTCGATTGAGGTCTATTTTGTTTTTTAACCTGAGTAGGGAATCGTCCAATGATTTGCCGTAAGAAAATACCGTATCGTATCATATAAAATATGGTAATGGCGTTCTAGCAGCGTGTGACACAAAATTATTGATTTATTTTCTGTCAAATAAAAAAAATATATATATCCGTAGCGAACGTCTTTAATTATTATTCGGTAAACACCTTATTAATAATAATCCTTATTACGTGTATACACCACCTGTGTGCAACATTTGCGCATACGATATTTTTTCCTGTCAAATTGTTGAACGGTTTTCTGACTAGGTTAGACAATAACACAGTTGGATTGTAAAAGTTGGTAAAGTACGATAATTTTGATTCGTAAACTCACTGAACGGTTCCCTGTTCACATTGACGTCGATGCAAACTTAAAAACAATCATGAATCAACCCAAGTGAGGGATTCCAACGAAACATGTTGGAAGTCCTTTTCTAAACAAAATACGACGAATTTAGCCTCGGAAAATAATTTTCTCGAACCGAAGCCTTATCACACGTATCGTTTTTTATTCATAAGTTTATTATTTAGCTGCCCACAATCTTCACTTTATAACTAGTTGGCACTTAGCTGATATTTCAGACTGCATCTTGTCGCCAATATCGGCTAGCTAATAATTATATTAGCCGATTACGTCTATGGTTTTCATTTGATTACGCCAGGTTTTCATGAATACTGTAGCCTCATGTATCGAAGTAGTTTCTAACTGCACACATTTCATTACCGATCATAATTTAAAAACTAATTCATCCTAAGCGACTTTAAATTTTTTTTTAGTAAAACTGCTTAGTTATTATCAATTAATTGAATTACAATCTTTGTCATCCAGATTTTCAAATTTGATTATATAATTAACAGCTTATTTCCGGTTAGTTGTAACCTTGTTATTACTGAATTAAATACCTACAGAATACAGATCCACTCTTCTTGGCGTGTACACAATCAATCTTTTGTTGAGAGGAGGCAATTCTGTAAGCAAATGACTGCATTTGATGATGACGCCTGAATTTTAGTATTAGTTTGGTTGGATGCAGCTTTTGCCAACAAGCTTCACTACGTTTTCGCGGTACACTTTGAACTGAACTGCCAGATAAACATATCGGCCGGCTGTGAAACAGTATAATTGGCTTGCATAGAAAATCTAATCTGTGATATGAGTGAACAGATTTAATATTTATATAATCCACATTGTTTCAATTAATAATATACTTTCTTAGTTTCTTAAATCATATTAGCTACGAAAAAAGGAAAAAGGTTAAACAAAACTATGTCACATAAAAATATCGGAAGGCAGGAAGTAAACAGTTTAATTTATCAAATGTTACAGTTACAAACAACAAATCAAAATTATTGTGTTCAGTTTAGATGTATATATTTACGAATCTGGCAAATCTTAACATAGGCTTAGGATGGTGACTGCCTTTTACTGTTGCCTTGGGTGAACAGGAAATCTTTCTGTAAATACTCCCTCGAAAATACTCAATACTCGAAAAAAATGTCAACTACTCGACTCGGCTCGAACTCAAAAATCACTACTCGCACACCCCTAATTAGTATCAATCAAGATTAAAACTAAAACTGAAGTTTTATTTTTCTATGTTGACATGTTGTTAAATTAACCAAATGAAAAGTGAACAAACTGTCATTAAATGTTGTTTTATACTAATTGAAAACATTTTTAGTGACACTGATCCACTTTTCTTGGTAGTAAAATAGTGTTCTGTACAATACACTTGTTTGATGGGAATACAAAGCTAATAATTAAATTATGAACTTAAACAACACTAATCAATCAAGTATCAGGCATTGTGATGAACTATGATAACTGCACTAAGGCCATGTTCAAATAATAGTATGTACTAACCGTAGGCACTGCAAGTTCTAGACACTGCGCATGTACCTGATTTGCATGCCTGTAATGTAAACTTACTTAAATTAAGTCAAGATTCAAATTAAATTCAAGTTCAAAGGAGCATATCAAGCAAATATCTTAAATTGTAGCTCTATTAGTGAAAAAATCATGATACTTGTTGTATACGAAAAATAATATAGTTTAAAAGTGGATTCATTTGTTTTTATTAATTTCTTATCAAAACCGTCATATGCAATGGAAAACTTGTATATACAAGATACAAGACAATACACATACGAGATGATAGTCTAGGAAAAACATTCTGTGGTTTAATTAACAACAAATACCTTGATTTCTGCCAATAGTTTAGGATTTTGCCAGTCAGGTTTCTCTTGCTGTTGTTTTTCTGCCAATTGTTGCATTCTTATAGCATCTCGAGGATTAATACAGTTTCCTACCTCATCACGAGGTACAATTTCACCATGGAATGGACACTGTAAATAGATGTTCAGATAGAAACAGTAGAACAGCGCTTGAATTTTTATCATAAAGATAGTGCTGAGTTACAACAAACTTATTCTAAGAGAAATAGAGTACCAAAACTTAACTGAATGAAGAACAAGAAAATATATAAATGACACAGTATAGTACATAAATTTTCTTTAACACTGGCATGTTTTTAATGTTTGTGTTAGTGAACTTGACTTCTCAATTAAGTTTGATAATGCACTAACTTTTTTACAGTAATAATTCCTGGCTTGGTGCCCTATAACCAAACCTCAAATCAAATAATCTGCCAATTAATAGTTAAATTAGATTTAATAAAATCTGTATTTATTCTAAACAGAGAAAGTGAACTGAAGTTTTTATAGGTATGGTCTCACAGTTTGATAAAGAGACTGTTTTAACAGTTGAACATGACCCTAAGAATCTCATCATTAGAAGTTCCAAAATGTTCATGTATAAAACACCGACCACTTGTATGATAGGTTTTTTGAAAGCCCTCCATTCAATCTTCTATAAATTGTTTTTCTGTCTAATTGTTTATTGTTTTGTGATTGTATTCAGAAAATTGTATTCAATTGCGTTTATTGTAATATCAATAGAAGTTTCAACATTGATCGGTTGCAAGTAAATGATAAAACTTTTCATGAATGAGACTACACATTCAAAAGATTGGCCCACACATTCAACTCCACATCGAGGCAGACAGCCATGACTGACATCTTGCTGGCTAGGTGCAAGAATTGATGCTTGCAGGGGAGTGTCATCTGTGTTGAAGTCTGGAGCCAAATTGGTATATAAATTGGTCACTGAAATTGAGGAAGCTGTGGACGGATCACATTTTGCTGTGACCTCTCCAAAGCTTTCGACTGTGTAATCATGATATTATGCTTCAAAAGCTTCAATTCTATGATTTTTTAGTATTAGCCTTGATTTACTTAGGTCTTACATTTCAGAAATGCAACACAAAAGTAATACTTCCTGGTCAGAATGTTGAGTCAAACTTTAAACCAGTCAAAGAAGCTGTACCCAAGGTTAAGGTTCTGGGTCCCCTCCTCTTTATTTTACATTTCAATGGCATATTAAGTATAAAATTTAATAATTAATTTTTTATGTGAGCAGATGATTTATTCGCTGTTCAAAAAAATCGTGTCCCTAATATCTTAAATCGTAACTTAATGCATGATATTCGAGCTTTTAAAGACTGGTTTGCAGCTAATAACTTAATACTGAATGAAAAGAAAACTATGACAGTTAATTATCATAGCAATTATACAAATAGTGCTATAGTTGTAACAATTATTCAAGCCTTTAAGTGACACCTCAATCACATCACCACACATAAAATTTCTAGGTGTGATATTGGATTCCTCATTTTCTTGGAAAATCCACATTTCTCATTTGGAAACAAAATTAAACAGGGCTTATTTAACCATTTTCACTCAGTCAAAGATAGTTGATGAAAAAAATCTGATAATGGTTTACTATGATTATTCTATTCTAATTTACTTTTATTTATTTATTTTTAAGACGCCGATTGTTAAGATATGGGCGAATATGGATTTCGAATGAGTGTGATGAATGTAGATGAGCGAATGTAGTCATTGTTACAAACTAAGGCCAACTATTCCTTAGAAAGTGTCATTAATTAATAGCACAATGACAAATGAACAGCTGGTGGTTATCAGCTGATCCCTTTCAAAATGTGTTATGACTCTGATTGGGATCGAACTGAGAACTTTTAGCTTATAAAGCTGGGATTCAACCAACTGAGCTACTGACTAATTTTGAATATAATTTATTGAATATAATTTTGGGGTAATGCAACAGACATCAACCAAATTTTATTAATTCAAAAAAGAGTAACCCTTGTAATTGCTAAATTATCTCCAAGAACATCATGCAAAAATCTTTTCCAGAAATATAATATTTTACCTGTTCCATATGTTTACATTTTTAGAATTCCATTATTTGTAAATAAAAATTTGGAACATTTTTCTGACTACTTTAATTCCTCCACCTACAAATCACGACGTGGATATTTTCTGAATCATCCCATTCACAAAACTAGTCCTTTCTCTAATAATGTCCAATACATGGGAATTAAACTATTTAATAAATTGCCTCTTGAAATAAAATTAGTCAAAAATGAAATATTAAAAAAAAGCTACTGTCCTTATTAAACTCAAAATGTAATTATGTTTCTTATAATGTTTTACTATTTCTAGTGACCAGTTATTTTCATGTATCTATTATACTTGACATCATCTAGCATAGAGTGACATCTGTTTTATGCTATACAGTAGACTCGCGATTATCCGAGGTAATTGGGACCGCGCATACCTCGGATACCGCAAAACTCGGATAACGCGGAGATCGGGTATTAACCTAAAATGAATGGAAAAATCGTAAAGAATGACGTAAATTATTTATCATGTACAAAGTTAGTAAACATTTATACAGCATAGTTTAAGTAGAAAAATATGTACATACTGAATGATTTTCATTTTTTGAAAAAGTCTCTTATCGATTTCTGCGTCAGCTTCTGTTGTCGTTTTGACGCTGCGCTGTTGCGCCAATGCTGAAGATGAAGGACATCGGCAGGGGTTGACTCCTCCTGTTGCTCAATGTAGGCGAGAGCAGCTTCGAGCGCCTTCAATCCGTCGGAGTGAGATATTTTTTCCACTATCTCATCAGTGCCATCATCTGCGACGTTGTGTGGGTTGGTGACCATATCGGCGATCGTATCATCAGTCAGTTCCATTTGCTGGTCTTGCATGAACCACTCGTTGACGTCTTCATCATTGACCGGCAGTTCCGTTGGTAACTGATTAGCGAGGTTTACTATTTCAGCGACACAGTTGTTGTTATCATTTACATTGCTTCTTGTTTCAATTTGGAAAAGTTTTCGCCATGACTTTGGCAAAGTTGAAACTCTCACATCATCCCACGCTGAAGCTATCCAGTATGAGACGTCCTTAACGGTGATCTTTTTAAGTGCTGCAGTTACCGTGATTCCCTCGTCCAACCATGTCAACAACACTTGGAGAAGCCTTCGCCGATAGTGCCGTTTCATAGCCTCTAAAACGCCTTGGTCCAGAGGTTGAATAAGAGATGTGACATTTGGTGGCAAGAAAACAGCTTTTATGTCACCACTAACCAATTCACTTGCATCTGGATGAGATGGCGCGTTGTCCATAAGAAGGATAGCTTTTCTTGGTAGGTTCTTCTTTTTAAAGTAGGCCTCAACAACACGAACGAACTCTTCAAAAAACCACTCTTTAAAAGTTTGGCCATCCATCCATGCACTTCGTTGATGCCTGTACATGGTTGGTAGGCAGTTAACTTGGATATTTTTAAAAGCCCTTGGGTTCTTAGATTTTCCAATAAGGAGAGGTCTCAATTTTAAGGATCCAGAAGAGTTGCTACACATCAAAAGAGTTACTTGTTCTTTGCTCTTTTTGTACCCAGGCGCAGTTTTTTCACTTTGGGCTGCCAATGTTTTGTTAAGAAGCATTCTAAAATTGAGACCGGTTTCGTCGCAATTGAAGATTTGGTCTGATGTGAGCCCATGGTCTAAAACAAGATCTTTCATTCTTAAGCTAAACGTCTCAATTTCAGATGAATCAGCAGAAAGTTTTTCGCCAGAAATATTCAATTGTCGGATGCCATACCTCTTCTTCCACCTGTCAAGCCAACCATCACTTGCACTAAAATTAGCCTTACCGTCCTTAAACCGTTTGTTAAACTCAACAGCCTTAGCTTGAAGCATGGGACCACTTATTGGACTTCCCAACCCTCGAAGATTAGAGAACCACAAAAACAACGCTTCAGAAGTCTGTTCGTACTCCCCTTTCTTCATAGTTTTCCGCAACAAATCACTTCCACCACTTACACTTTTATTAACCCACTGTTCAATATCTTTCCGCTTACGTCTCCAATCTCCAACAGTCACTTCTCCAACACCTAGGTCAGCGGCAACCTTCTTTAACGACTCACCCTTATCTAAACGTTTTATTGCACTTAACTTTGTTTCTAAACTAACCACCACCCGTTTACGTTTTAAACTCATGATGCACTTGTCGCAAAAACAACACTAAGCAAAGGCACGATAACGAAATGAGAAGAGGGACAAAACGAACAGGTTGCAGTGATGACTCAAACTGAACTGACGGGTGACGTGGTGACGAACGCCGGCCGGCTCGACCTAACAGCAGCCAGTAGATCCATACCGGCTAGAACAATAAACACTCGCTGGTGACTCATCTATTCCGCGTACCATCGGCCAGTGCATGCACTTTCACTTCGTCGCGCTCTTCATACTAACTAAATTATTTGTTCTTTTCAAATACTACCTCGGTTAATCCAGAGGCTTGGTTAATCGGGCCTCGGATAATCGCGATTGTACTGTATATGACTATAAATAGATCAAATTAAAAAAATAAATAAATAGTAATTAAGAGGAGCAATGTATAAAATGCTGTAAATACTACTGACACACATACAGACACTTTCCCATGCTGACAACACAGTTATCCTGATTCTAGCTGAGTTAAGTGACAATGCTTATCTTGATATATTTCAGAATAAAATGCACATCTTCTGAGCGTAAATTAACTATTTAAAAATACACAACCAACCTTATGTCTATCTCGGCGAGGGCACAGCTTGCCACTTGGTAGTCGTACTCTGCAGGTATGAGATACAGGGGAGAAACTACCTGAGAATTCTATTACTCTGGTTCTCAGAGCAGCAGATCCTCCGGGAACTGGTATTTCCTCTAAAGAACTGTCAGCTCCTACCCAAAACCTATGTCCCTCTGTACTGTTCCTGCAACATTAAAGGTAATGGTAGAATTTTTTTTTGTTTACTACAATGTGATTTTGCCCATCAGTGAATGATCACAGATTTTGTTTCATGTAATCTAAAGAACTTGGTGGTGTGCTACCAACAGGTAAAACACTAAAATATGACAGAACAAATTGAGACATTCTAGTCAAGTCTTTATCTTCGCCAGTATTGTAATACATTTGTTGTTGCATTATGGTAATGTTTGCTGATCAAGACATACTGTTAAATTGTTCTTTAGTAATTAGCCATTAATAGTGACACAGTTTGCCAAATTTTGTGCAGACTGCATTTGAACAAAATGTAGTTTTGCACTCAGAGCCTTTTCTAAAATCTTTGCTCTGAATCAAACATTAGGATACAGCATCTTTGCTACAGCACATTATTGTTTAAAAAATATTACTATTTATGCTATTAGACAATGTCCTTAAGTACTTTGTATATTATCAATCATGTAATAGTTAAGATTCCAAATAATCTGTTATCATTTGAAATGTGTCTTAGCTGTGAATTATCTGGTCCCGAAAATTTTGTTTGTACATTTGATACACAGTTTTTCAAAATAGGGCAAATGCCTGAATTATTTAGATTTTGTTTAAGACAGAAAAGTTGGCTTACGTTTTTTTTAAATTCCTCTGGTGAGTCCTTTGAAAATTAAAACACACAACAACGGTACAACAATCATGCGAGATATTTCAAAGCCACTGGCCATCAAATCTAGAGTCCTTCATAGAAGAGTGTTAATGGAGGACTGGAGTAGTGAGCTGAGCTGGTGGTTGCAGTGTTGCCAGCATTATAGCTTAATATTTCTTATTTGTAATGCTTAAATTGTATGAATCTTTTTGTACTGTACCCTAATATAAGCTCACTTGGATAGCAACAAATGTTGGATTGTCACTCAATGTTTAGGTTTGGATGATATCATGATTAAGTGAACATTGGTGGGAAAGTTCCTATTGTCTGAGTTGTGAAGAGTAGCAGTTGGGAGGGAGGGATTTTATTATTTTGGTGCTGTAGCATTAGTCAAAATATGATGATTGGTGGGTGGTAGCATGTTGCACAATAGGTTTGTTTTTGAAGCCTGTTTTGACATTCTGTCTCTGACCATTCATTCTAGTTATGAGACTATTATTAAATAGGCATATGTACTGAGCTGGATAATGCTTTAACTGTATTTGATAGATAATATATTAAAGGAAATTTAAACCTGAATGTAATTGGAACTCACCACCTTTGTCTCCAGACTATTCCGTAGAGCTTTACATAAACTACATCATGCGAAGTGTGCAAATTTCCACAACAAATACCCAAAACTGATAACAAAAGAGGAAAGATCTGCCATCCAACAACATTAAGGTTCCCCCAGCTGACAAAGGCTGTACCACAGTAATCATGAACATAGAAGACTTCTTAGAAGAAGCATACACAATTATCTGATACCTTAGTACATAAACCCCTCTCTTATAATCACACTTCTAATGAAGAACTCATCGACAGGCTACATAAAGAGGCACAGAATCAGAAGATCTGTACTAAAATCCTTAATCTGCTTATAAACCATACCCCTACTATGGCAAAATTTTTACATATTACCAAAAATCCACGAAAATATTCTACCCTCTCCTGGTAGATACATTTTGCCAGATTTTGGTAGATATATGTTGCTTGTTGTAATGCTGCTACTGAAAGAATACCTGCTTCAGTATACTCATAACTAGTGCTGTTTGTTACTAGCCTGCAATCTTACATCAAAATATAAACCACTTCCTGGATCAACTTAAAAGTGATGTTCAGTACCAGAAATATTACTTGTAATGGTTGATGTAACATCTTTATACACCAATAACCCCCATGCTCATGGCGTCGCTGCCATACAACAATTTTTGGGAAACCGACCAAGAGGTTTTAGCTTGGTCATAGCTTTTCTCTCCTTTCTAACCAAGTTCATTCTTGAAATGAATAATTTTCAATTTAAAGGGAAAATTATTTACAGATTAAAGCACTAATCACCCAACTACACTAAACAATCCATACCATTCAGGCGAGCCATAAGAGAAAAAAGTATCTGCTCTAACAGTGAGAAATTGGATAATTTCTACAACAGAATCTCCTACGCCTTCATCAGAAGAGGATAGTCAACAGCCATACAAATTAGCCAACAGCCAGATCTAATTACCTCAATCAATAAACTCACTGGTACAAGAAACAAAACAAAAAACAAATTAGCCTAAAAACCGACTATCACTAGTTGTTCAGACTTTGACTTGAGTCTCTCAACAAATTTGTAAGAAATGGTTTCAAAATCCTTCAAGATTTTTCACATACTTAATATTTCCTAGCTACTCTGCCCACTGACACTTTCAGACAGCCAACAAACCTCAAAAAATCCTTGTTCACCCTAAAATCTGATCTAAACAATGCAAATTCTATAACCCCCCTCCCCCTGGTTTTCCCTTACGGAAAAAGCAAATGCGAAACATGTGAAATAAATAACCCTTAAAAAACTGTTACCAGCCCAAATACCCAACAGACATTCAAAGTCAATGGTCACAATACTTTTAACACTGAAAATATATCAAACAGTTAGATCAATGCCCAGCTCAGTATATAGACCTATCTACTAATAGCCTCAGAACTGGAATGAATGGCCATAAGACAGGATGTCAAAACAGGCTATAAAGACAAACCTATTGTGCAACATTCACCTACCACCCACCAATCATCAGATTTCAACCAATGCACAATGGGAACTTTCCCACCAATGGTCCACTAAATCAAGAGACCATGCAAACCTAAAATCCAGATAATAATCCAACATTTTTTCCTATCCAAGCAGTTTTACAGTACATATTCATGCAGTATAAGTATTACAAATGAGGAATATTAAGCTATAATAATGGCAACACTGCAACCACCAGCTCAGCTCACTACTTCAGTCTTCAATTAACTCTCTTCTATGACTGACTGAAGATAAGGCCAATATGTCATCTGACTACCATATTCAATATTTCTTAGAAGCTTGCAAATGGGTTTTTTTTACATTATAGTAATAATTATTATTGGCATTTTTTGTTGTCTTTGGTAGAACATGATATCTTCACTGACATAGCAACTCACTATGGCTTAAAAAAAGATATTTACTTACATTGTAGCATATTCTGACTGAAAAAAATAAAGTTTTAACAAGCCATTGGACGCATTGATTCTATAACATCATTGGACGCATGCAGTCCTTTTGACCACTATTGGGGAAAACATTAATAAATAGAACCAACTCCTTTTAAACGCTATAAAAACAAATTGCTTTTGTTATTTTTATTATTTTTTTATAGAAATGATTCATTACAATATAATAATAAATGTTGTGTCTTTTTTCAAAACTTGATTGGCGATTATATAAAAACTTATAGTAGGATAAAGAAAAACGATAATGCTTCTAATTCAATATACTATCAAATATAAAACCAAAAATATGAGACAATACATATTAACCTGTGTAGGTCAAATAAGTAACACCGTTGGTTGATGGGTGAGTGCCGCAAAGTTTAGTTGTGAAAATATAAAAATGGCGGGTAGCTATTTTTTAAAGGATGGAATAACATTTTATGACCTAAACTTAAAAAACTGTTATGCTGAAATGGCTTTTGAAATATGTAGTATTAAAATAACATACTTATATTCTTAGTGTATATATATATCACCTGGTGGAAACACAAATGTTTTTTTATTTGTTTAAAGCAGCTCTTAAAGCAATTAAAAAAAATTAGAGTTAGAGTATTTCGTGATTAAAATATAGATTTCCATGATAATGAGTCACAAGATACAATTACTTTTCTAAATATACTGATATCACTGATGTAACTTACACCAATAATTTGCCAACTCATTTGGATTCTTGTCTTGATAATATAATTGTGCATTTATCTAAAGAATATTTTCCAACCAATTGGTGGTATTTTCACTGACCTCTTGTTTTTAAATATGGTCATTAATAATAAAGAGTTCAAAGAAATAATCAGTCATAAAGTTGCAAGTAAATTAATTAGAACACATAATGATAAGCAAATAAATGAATTTATAGAATTACTAAAAACAGAAAAGCGTAATGCTATTGAAAACTATCTTAATAGAATTGGTGATTTAAAAACTACGTTTGATAGCTATTTTAAAAATATTGTAAACCTTTGGCATTATTTTTCTCCTCTGAAAAAATCTGTAACTTTTAAAAACATTTGAAGTATACTAATCAGGTCTTAGCACTGAAAAACAAAATGTTGGGTTATCATGACATTACAAAGTTGTATCACAAGCAGGCTCTACTGATTGAAATGCAGCTTACAGATTGTACATCCATTATAAAAAGTAATTTAGGAATGAGCTAGGAAAAGCAAAAAGAGAAGCATGTGAGGAGTTCATAGAAAATCCATCCAATAAGCGCAAGGCTGTGTGGGACATCATAACATAGTAACATACACCTTTTTGCACTAATGATATTAGACTTGATCCTGAACAATTCAATTCCTATTTTCTAAACTGTGCCCGGGAACTCAAAAAGGAAATTCCATCACCAACTACTCATGTTAATGGTATAACTGGTGTGAGAAACCTGGGGTACCACTAGGGGTGTGCGATGTAGCAAATTTTTTCAATTCGATGCAGCGATGTGATTCAAAGAAATTCTATTCGATGCACACATACAGAATTCATGGTTTTTATTAAGTTTTAGAGGGGCAGAGTAACAATAATACATTTTCTTACAGGTACCTTATCTTGCTAGTAAAAAGGATTATTTAAAACAAAAATTTATTGATCATACAAATGTTAGCGAGTTAACCCTTAAAGCGCTAAGCTAAATTACTAGCTATTGCTCATTAAAAAAAAAAATATATACATTTTTATTTTTAATGTTAATTTTAGTTTTGTTTATATGGGTTAATAACAACAAATAAAAACCACATATTACA
The DNA here is from genome assembly GCA_035578905.1 of Stictocephala bisonia. NCBI lineage: Eukaryota > Metazoa > Arthropoda > Insecta > Hemiptera > Membracidae > Stictocephala > Stictocephala bisonia. The sequence continues at coordinate 133,461 of JAQJVL010000953.1, read as the reverse complement.
TTTTTATTTATTTTATTTACATATTATTTATTGTACATAATTCATCAAACTCTGGATCATCAGGATTTGCCATCTTACAAACTAAGCTATTACACACACTTACACACTAAATAAACACACACATATACTGATAAACTATAAAAAAATATTGAAAACAAAATATATACAATAAGTAAAACACGAACAAGTCAAACAGTGAAGACACAATAGCGCGGGCGGCAGTGAGCGAGGCAGACGGTAGACTAAACAATGGCGCGCCTCCAGGCGCTAGCCGCTGTAGGCGACCCCTCCCAACCAGGTATGTGGCGGCATTCATCAAAGCCAACGAGTCAATAACACACAAAACCCTTGTTTTTACGCATCAATGTATTGAATAACGTTGGCGCAACATAACGCAGTAGTTGAAATGGCAAAAAGTAGGTCACAAATAATTTTAGGGGATAAATATGCAAATTGCGTTTTAAAGCGCTAGCCGCGGTATAGAACCTATACACGCTGCGTCTAAAGGCGCAAGCCGCTGGGTAAGGGTTAATATTATATGCAGTGTATGAAACAAATATATAAAAATAAACTTTATATACAAATAAGAGGGTTAGTTTAAAATAATATTCAGTAATTAAATGCAGTTAAAATAAGTTGAACGGATTCACAAATTGCAGGAGGCCTAAAGGACAATATTTTGAAATAGAATTTCAGCGCTTAACCCTCTCCCGTTTCAATTGCTGCAGCGTGACCTTGACGCTACTAGTCCAGCCACTCTGCCGCTTAGAACACTTTCTTGACTTTGTTTAATTGAATAAGTTATTTTGAACCAAACTATCACATATTATATATTGTTTTAGAGCTTATTTAATGCTCTATAAGTTAAGTACAATAAAAAATTATTATGTACTTTCAACATGTTTTTTAAAACAACATTTTAATTAGGTTTTTTTTATAAACATAATAGTTTTCATGAAATCTGTAAATATAAAACTGCTCATTGTAAGTATTATTTTTAATATTCAGGATATAAATATAACAATGAATATCGTACAAACCGGTCATAGTGAAATATCTAAACTCTTTCTTGGTGGTACTCTAAAAAACAGTTTGTTCTGCAGAAGGGAATGTTGCACTTGTTACACTTCCAGACAGCTCGTATTCCTCGTCTCCTGATTCAGTTGTCCTTTGCTTATTTGTGCAAACACCACAAACTCATCCATGTTCCGTTTTTTTTAACTTGTGGGCAAATTTTGAAGAATTTATTGCTAAAGGAAGGCTTCTTTTCGACCGACCTGTTTACGGGATGTAAAATTGCCCATTTACATCTCCCCATTTTCATTCAATTGTTGAAGAAGGGCTTTTCGGAACTCTAGTTGCGTGCCGCTGTATTTGGTTATTTCCGGCCTGTTTGTGAGTTTTTTCAATATAAAAGAATTTACAATTACCGTATTTATAACAAAATGGTAAATATATTTCCCCCACTTTTTTGATAGTTTCCCAAAACTGTAGTAGCTGCGGTACTGATCTGAGCAATCAACGCCACCCATGTTCTTTGTATATTGATATACAACTTCAGGACATTTTATTATAAATTTTTGTAAGCCCTTTCCTGTTCATCTTTCAGTATCATATTCAATATTAGAGTCAGCATTAGTTGAGAAAACATTACATCATGGTTATCTCTCTATACAGTAGATAGAACTTTCCCACTTTGAAAATGAACACTCGCACCTCTATCAAGTTTTAGTTTTTTAGGAGTTTTGAACTCGTTAGGCCACCCAAACCGATTTGACCTGACAGTACTACATGTTTAAGTATTGTTTTGTAGGAGAATATTACACAAATTGAAAGTAAAAAAATTATCATAGTAAACGTGATGATTTTTCCAAAGAATGGCTCAGTTAGATCTAAACCAATCTATTCACTAAGTAAAAGATCATTGTTCCTTTGCTCTTTAAGTAACCAGTTTTTTAACAAGCCATAGCCCACATTTTCATTCCCATTCTGCCTTTAAAGCCAATCGTACCTTCATCAACAGGTAAATCACGATGAGGCTTATACAATTTTTTAAATGTGTCAATAATATCCAATACAGGCCTAACTTTATACAAAATATCATAGTTCTCATCCTGATGATTAGGAGTTTCAAATTCATCACTGACATGAAAGTACTGATTAATTTTTTTTAAATGACTAGTTATACGTCATTGCCTATTACACAAGTGAACAAGAAACAAGGTCATCCTTCAAGTATTCCTCAACACTAGGGAAATCATATACTTCCATAAAAATATCTATTCCTATGCACGCTTTTATTTCCTCCCTTGTGACTGGAGTCCTGTTATTATCAATGTTTCTGGACTGTTGCTTAAAATTTGCGTAGGCGTTTATGCAGTGAACAATATTGTCATAGAACCTATCCCCAGCAATAAGTAAACTAAAGTAATCAAGTTCGGAAGGGCAAGCTGATAGTTCATGAGTAACACAACTGTCTTCGGAGAATATATTTGGCTCCATTTAATTTATTTGCCGCGACCAAACAGGGGAAACACGAATTGTTGTGCAAGGACGAGGCCTACATGTTGGCTGCACGTCACCAAGGTTAGGGTCATCAGCTCTTTGTGATCATCACTTTCATTATGTGGGTTAGGTTGAAAAATATCCTCATTATTAGGGATTTCAATAAGCAGAGGACATTCATCATCACTAGAAACATCACTTCTACTTCCGAATCACTTTGAAATACACAATCAATTTCACTATTTCACAAACTACAATATGGTTTCACCATTTTAGCACTACAAAATAAACACTTTGTTTGGTGATAAAACAAGTTGTGGTGATCACAACAACTTAATATTCCAGCCAACAATAATTGACAAATGGTCTGTTAATGTTGAACTACTGATAGTTTTAATTATTCCGTAAGGAGAGCAGCACAAAACATATGCTCTTACAAAAACTCAGTAACAATGCAATAATAATTAAATGCCAATAGTTGTACTTTACTGTTATGGGAGAGTAACAGATCAAAACGATTCAAATTTAATTTGTTACAGTTACAATAATATATTTCACAGGCACTGAGAAGAATGTATAAAATAATGGAAAGCAACTTATTATTGGAAAATGCTGACAACCATATATAACTTTATTTTTTAACTGACAATGAGTTGACCGAAATAAAAATTACTGTAAAGTTACATAAGCATACATAAATAAAATGTACTAAATCACAGAATTTTTTTAGAAGAAGCATCATTTTGATTTAAGTATAACAATCCATTATTGTTCAGTCAATATATTAAAATTAGTAAAACTGTATCAACATAAGCAATAATATGACTGTGATTTACAGAGTGCATTGAGAGTTTTTATATTAATTTTTATTTAAAATATTTTCCAATAAACAGGTTAAAAATATATGTTAAGAGAGTTGTTTTTAATAATTAACATTTAATTATTCTTTCAACAATAGGATAATTAAATGTTGAATAAACAAGCTATACAACAGCAGTGATGTCAGCTGATTACTGCGTAGGCCACTGCCTTCCTGCCAGGCGTCAGTGGCTATACTAGACGGCCAGTTGTTTACATTCATTCACTTTGTTGCGTTGTTTGTGGTTATGTTTACATTTGTGTTTAGTGATTATTTATGAGTTTTGTGATGTATTAGTATATTTAGAATAAATATTTTATTTATAATGGAGCGTGAGAACTTAAGAACAAGTGAACTTGATAGGGAGATTGATGCAGAGCTTGATTCTTCTGATTCTATCAATCTTTTTGGTGACGATGACTCGGACTTTGATCCTACATACAACCCAGAACCATCAACATCAGGGACATTTTCTCTAAATAAAGGTGGGGCTGACAATTTATTTGAGTCATCAGACAGTGACAGTGATTATAATTTGTCAAGGCCACGCAAACATACTAAAAAACAGCCAAAGCCGACAACCTCCCATACTAGGCCTATAAATAGACAAGTCATTAGTGACTCTTCTGATAACGATTTGGAAACACTGTCTCATGACAACAATATAAATAATGTAAATAGAGATCAAAACATAGGAAATTGGGATCAAATTACTGAAAATGATGGCAGCTTTTGTACATAATTTTTCCTATCTTGAAAATGCTGGACCTAGACACAACACAACCGATAAAGTATTTTGATTTTTTTTTCACTGATAGTCTTCTGTCAATGTTTGTCACTGAAACAAATAGATATGCAACTCAAACTATTTCTTCTAGAGAAATAATATTTCACCGAGTAGCAGACTAAAATCTTGGACCCCAGTAACACTCTTAGAATTGAAAGCGTTTATTGCTGTCATAATAAACATGGGACTAGTTAGAAAACCCATCATAAAGTCGTACTGGTCAAAAACAGGTTCTCAAACAACTTCATGGTTTGGTAAAATGTTTTCAAGGATGAGGTTTGAATCTGTTCTCTCTTTTTTCCACATGGTAGTCAACAACAAACTTCCGAAAAGTACTGAACCTGGCTATGAAGGTGCTCAAAAGTTTCAGCCTTTACAGGACCACTGCAATAGACTGTTTCATTATTATTATTCTGGCCACCAGAAACTTTCAATTGATGAAAGCCTTATTGGTACAAAAAGCCAAACATCATTGATGCAGTACTTACCAAATAAGCACCACCATCGCTGGGGTATTAAAATGTGGGTCTTGTGTGATTATGTTTCAAAATACTTTCTTAACTTTTTTTGTTACAAAGGTGCCAGGTCACAGGAGGATAGGGAAGATAAAAAACAACATGGCCTGGCGTACACTGTAGTCTCAAAGCTCCTAACAGCTTGTAATTATTTTAACAAGGGCTACCACATTTTCACCTCATGTATAGAGGTTAATGACTATCATTAATCTCTATACATTCCACATTTTACTTTACACCAAAAATAATTCACATCTTTTTAGTACTAGGAAAGACGTATACCAATACAATACCATGGGAAAGAACAAAACTGATGTCCCAAAGTGTAAATTGGCTTTGACTAGTAACTCACACATGGTAAATAGCATTCGTTTTTTTAATAAGCTACAAGATTATTTTAGTCAATTTGTGATTCAAACAATCCAAATCAAAATTAAATAACTGGCTCATTGAAAACCCTTTCTATAGTATCATTGTATAATATTCTTGCAACTTTGTTTTTGTCTTTTTATTCACTGGAATTATGTCTAGTTTTACATTATAATGTAATTCAATAGTAATATTGACGTTGCCTATTTCATTTAATGTGATCAATGGTAATAAAGCTTCTTGATTTCAATTAAACCTTTTTACTATTTAAAAAATGTGCTCACGCTATAAGTGTAGGAACAGGTAGCTTCTCATCTTCCCAATGGTATAGGTCTACATCAAAAGGTCGCTTTGGAGCAATGGCAAGCAGCTTTTCCTTGCGACTAGTTCCCTCTGTAGTTTTAGATGGTTCTGATTCTTCTGTAAGATTGGGTTTCTAAAACCATTTAGATTCAATTAATTTTCTAACAACACATCAATATTTAAGATTGCATGGCTATATATTTATTCTGGTTGTCATTGTTATTTTGCTTGTTTCAGATTTAACACACCAAAAAAGACGTACTAACTGCATTTAATTTAAATCTCTTAAGAGTAAACATTCGTTAGTTAGGAATTTGCTACACAAGGTCTATCCAATAAAAGCAAACTGAGGCCTTAACCCTCGTTCTGCGTCGCAGCGTAATTGCGCCTCCCTTTTGTGCTTTCTCAGTGCGTAACAGCGTAATTACGCCTCCCTCGTCCCGCCCAAAAGAAATGTTATAGTATATATATGTGATAAATTACAGCAATATTTTTGGTTTTTTATGGAAATTACATTAGATGCTGAAAAAATTGATATCCATCATTCATTGATTGTTCAGGTTTGGAGGTAAGACTACGAGCATAAGAATCTGTTTATTACAGTAGCCACGATGTATTGTTCATTGGGTATAAATATAAAAAAAACCAGGAAACCTGTTTACCTTCTAACTACTGCCTATCCGCAGCCGAAGTGGAATTGAAGCAAACAAACCGCTACTCATTGATAAATATAATAAATTAATGGTGCAGTAGACTGCAAGGAGCTTATATCATGTAACTTGTGCACATGCCACAAGACGCAATTGGAAGAAGATCTTTTTCAATTTAATTGACATGTCAATTTCAAATGCCTATGTTTTATACAAGAATCAAGTTGAACCTACTAAACCAATGCCCAGGAAGAATTTCTTGCTGGAATTGGCAAGAGCCCTAAGCAAATCTGAGCCTCAACAAGTTGGAAGGGATATTCAGCAAGCAGAGAATCACCGGCTGGAACACTTACCAGGAAAAAGACGAAGGGTTTGCAAGTCTGCACACATCCAGCTAAAGGACATCCTACTAGTGCCCAGGTTGCAATGTTGGTGTGCACAAGGAGTGCTTTTGCAATCTTGAACTAGGTGGTGGCCTACTCACTAAGGAAGGAAGAGAAATCTGCCCAATGGTAGTGATTCCAAGTAGGCTTAGTGTGAATCTCAACAAGTGAATGAGTGATCTTTTTTTGTAAATATTTGTAAATAGTTTTTGTTATAAGAAATTAGGCATACACAGTGATTACAAAGTATGTGATTAGAAGATAATTGGAGTTGGATCTATAAATTTTGAATATAAAACATGAGTTTCTTACTTCGAGATTGTGAAATTTATTACTTAGGATTACATCTGTTGGGATCGATATATTTATAAGGTGAGTTTTACAACATTATTCTATTTTATATTTATATCAATAATTTATGATTTTATAAAATTATAATGACAGGCTAAGAAATTTATGAATACACAATTTTAACATGTTACCACAGTAACATAAATTTTCCGTAAAATGCACTATCTTTAGTTTTATCATTATAAATTCCTATAATAAACCCTATAAACTGTACATTTTCTGAAAGTTTATAAAACTTGGAAAACTTGTATATGTATATCTTGGAATTGTGAATTGGCTAGTGTGTTACATTTCCAAGTAGGGTCCCCTCCAAAAAGATTTTTTGGTAAACTTTTTTTATTTTATTTTATGAAAGGAAAAGATAAACAAGTGTTTATATGTATGTTATTTATTTTAAATTAAAACACAGAATCTTACAAGTAAAATTATATAAAATAACACTAAATCTATCAGAAGTATTTTTAATTATTTAAAAAAATATCCTTACAAAACTAGAAAAAATGGGCTGCCAATAGAGGGTTTTTAGTTGTCAGTAGTTGGGTTAATCCTACATTTTGTCCTATGTCCTATATGTGATGTATTGAATTGCAGTTCAACTTTAAGTTTAAAGTGTTTTTTACCTTCTCAAACAAATTAAATTGTGGTCTCTTCAGTTATCACTATTAACTATTCCCTTCTTACAAAGTATATGTATATGCCAACCTAACTAATAACTCTACATTTTCTGTGTTGATATTGAATATATAATACTATACAGTTAATCTTCAATACAAATAATAAAAAAAAAACAGACAAATCTTACTTCTAACTGCGCTGAAGGCAAATTCATGTCTCTTGATTCTACAACCTCTTCCAAATCAGAATCAGATGATACATCTTCTCCAGCAATAAATATCATGCGGTTATATTTGAATATCACATCATCCATATCACCTTTCAACTCCACAAGTCTTCTTTGTACTTCTTCATTTTCTAGAAGAAAAATATAAATATTTATCATTTCTGATTACAAGTATATAAGCAATCTAGTTTCCTCCTTTATTGTATTTAAGTAATAAGCTAGTAGGATTAAGGCCAGCTACTTTCATACTACTTTGGCATTAACCTTACATTAGCAAATTAAATACACAAATGCAGGTTTAAGTGTGTGTATTTGAATATGTAATGAATGTAAATTGACATTATAATAATGTTCAAACAACAATTAAAAATAAGGTTTTTTGGATTTGTGAAACCTATTAGAATCCAGGTCTTGAATAATGGGGAACTAAATAATTAATGTAACTTAAAATTCATGCACATTCACTTAATAGCTAGAAACCATTTACAAGTCACACATGGATTGAGACTTGGTATACAGCTGTAAAATGTAATTTTATTCAACCTAGAGGAGAGGGGCCAGTGGAGGATGTCTTAAAAAGCAGAGGAGTTGCAATTAGAGTACCACTTATAGCCCTCTTGACTCTCCCACTTTTGTATTTGCACAGTTTTACCATACACGAGAACAATACAACTAGCTGAATCATGGACAAGTCAGCTATTCGCAAAATGTGTACCTTGGTTTCCCAACTTAACTCTGCAACGAAATGCACAATATTTAGCCTGGTTTGACTTTTACCACAGATTTTTGAAGATGATTTTTTTAATGTGTCATCGATCTATGTTACTCCCAGATGTTTTTTATGATTAATATGATCCATTATGATTAAGCGACACTCCATACTATACACCATTGAAAAATATTTTCAGTTAGTAAATAAATAATATGTTACTTATAGGAAAATTGGTCTTATAATAAGTTAGTTGTTAGCTTCCAGATTTTTAAGTATTTTTTGAGGGCTTGCAAAATCTCTTATGAGAGTTACTTTTATATGTTGTATTTACATTGATATTGGACAACTGTAACAATATTGTCAGCATACATAACATTTCTGGTCTTTGTGACTGGGACTTTAGTAGATACACTAACCCATTGACTAGTGGGTTATTCTATTAACTCTTTTGCCCTAGAAGGATGTTTTTTGCAAATTTTATTTTATTCCAGTTTTATTTAATTTCATCCATGAGTTAAAATGAAACGATACATCACCATCATTATCAAAATGGGCCTTGTGGTGTAGACTGAGCCACATTCATTTATTTATAATTGTTTAAAGAAACATATGATTTATTATTGTTTTATGTTTAGTGAGTTTGTATACAAGATGGCATGATTAAAACATTGTGAAAATGTAAACTGATCGATTTTGTTCCTTATTGTAAGCACTAATACTACTTGGTGCCAGAATTGTGTATGGAACCATGCCTTTAACACATCAAAAGATAAAAATAGAAGGGAACAGTCCCCTTTTAAGTTGAGGAAAATGGATTGACTGTTGCTGTCAATGCTCATCAGAGTAAATATAGTTATACATCGTTACCTTTTGAGAAGTTTTCCTGCAAGACAGAACAAGTGAGCTGGGAGTCTTGGTTAAGAAGATTTGAAAGGTACAGGCTTACCTCAAAACTGGTATACGAAGCAGATAATGTCAGGTATGTGTTTTGTTATTGGGAACGGAAGATGAAATGGAGAACGTATACAACTAGTTTGGGCTTGATAGACCAACCTGTGACACTGTAATTGAACGCTTCAATCGTTTCTTCCTAAAGGCTGTGAATGTAGTGTATTAGAGGGCTAAATTCAATAAGCGGTCACAATTCGAAGGGGAATCTGCTGACAATTTTATTGTGGGTCTGTATAAGTTAGCAAAAACTTGCAACTATGGGACGCTGAAAGATGAATTAATACGTGATAGATAGGTTGGTAATAGGAGTATGGGACCAACAACTTTCCGAATCTCTTCAGATGGATCCAAACTTGAACCCGACATCCGCTATTTCTAAAGTAAAACTTCATGAATCTGTTCATAGCAACCTGGATGCAGTTCGTGAATTTTCTGTTTCCTCCAGCATGAGAATTTGGCCAATTTCCGAAATTGGCTTTTGTAAAGAAGGATAATACCCATGCAAATGTTTTTAAATGCTATAGATGTGGGGAACGGGAATTTCATAGCTTTGAGAACTGTAAAGCTAGGGATGCTACATGTAGATCCTGTAAGTGTACGGGACATTTGGAAAAATGCTGCAAAAAGAAAAAAATTCTATCCGGTATAAAGGTTTGTAGTTTAAAAAATGACTCAGCAGAAAGGTTGTTTTTAGAGACACTAGACTTCCAAGTATTTTAAGTTTCTGTTTGGCATTAACAATAGTCTTGTTGGTGCAAGGGGCGCCTATTAATTTCAAGATTAATACAGGGGCAGATATTACTTGTATTGCAGTAAGTTCCTGGTTAGATATTCCTTGTAATCCTAAACTTGCAAAATTTTCAGGAAAGATAGAACATGCAGGGAGAGCTGAGCTTAAGTGTGTTGGATCGTTTAAGACTTCCTTAATGATCAAGGGAGACCAATCTTGTACAGAGATTATATATGTGATTGAAGATCAGAAACAGCCTCTGCTAGGGAAGATAGCTATAGATTCGCTGTCTCTACTATTTCTTAACTATTCCAAGATGAATCCAATAAATTCTCTTAATACAATTTCGATTCAGGAATTGGATAAAACACTTCATAGGCGGTTTACCCTCAATGCAAGATCACTATTAGGTGAGCCATATGTCATTAGGCTTAAAAAATATGCTACTCTTTATGCTATGATCTATGATGCTATGCTTTATGCTACACAACTACCTCTTCATGATAAAGTTCGGCAAGAGTTGGAAAGCATGATAGAAAAAGACATTATTATGGAGGTTACGGAAGCCACAGATTAGAAGCCACCAAGATCCAATAGTAGTTGCCCAGAAAAAGAATGGCTCAATCAGATTGTGCATTGATTTCACAAAACTGACTAACAGTTTCTTAGAGAAAGGTTTATGTTGCCTACTACTTACGAGACCCAATCAAGGATTCGGAATGCTAAATATTTTACATATGCAAAAATGGGATTTGGCAAAAACCTTTAGCTAGCATATCATGGAAAATTACTACCTTCATTACCTCCTTTGGACGTTACTCCTTTAAAAGGTTGCCTTTTGGCATTTGTTAAGCGCAGAAACATTTTCAAAGGAGACTAGTTGAGATCCTCCCTGGAATTGAAGGCTGTATTAATTTGATGGATAATATTTTGGTTTTAGGATATACTCAAGAAGAACATGACTTCTGTTTGGATGCAATACTTGATTGCCTGGCGAAATACAATGTTACGTTAAATCAAGAAAATTGTGAAATCCGAAAAGTAAAAATCTTTTCTTGGACATATTTTTTTCTTGGACATTGTAAGTGGATTAGGAGATGGTACAAGTGGATCCTGAGAAAACTAAAGCTATCATGGATTTTCTTCCTCCTACAGATAAAATTGGTTTTAAAAGCCTTTTGGGAATGGTTCAGTAGGAAAACATCCTTAGCACCACCGGAGTTGAGCACCATACAAAATATGGGAATGAAAGAGTGCAAAATACTCTTTTTTAACTAAACTGGTACTGGTACATAATTTTAATTTTTTCAACAAAAAGAATTAAAATTATTAAAAAGAATTAAAGAATTAAAAAGAACCGATATTTTTTTCTGCTGACATACTTAGAATTAGAATAATTGTCTTTAACCAGACTAAATTTGATATAATTGTTGTCTACAGATTACATAAATCGGCAATACATCAATTTGTATACGAATTGCAAAATTACTTATGCTCATTTAAAAATAGTAATGAAAATAAAAATCTTATTCTACTAGGTGACCGTAACATAGATTTATTGTCAAGAAGCAATGATGTAGATAATTATAGAATGACGATGGCCAGTTTAGGCTTAGAGTCGTTGATTAATGAGCCTACTAGGGTAACCAATGTTTCGCAATCTTGTATAGATCACGTTTTTGTCAGGCTTGAAAATACATGTAGAACAGTGTGTAGTGCAGAAGTAAGGCAGACCCAGGTGACAGACCACTACATGACGGTTGTGCGGCTGGTGGTGGGTGATGGCCAGGGGGGGCGCAGGCGACCAGCTGGCTGCCCCTCCTCCCCCTTGCCCAACCGCCCCGCGGTGCGCACCAGAATATGCTATGCTACACTGATAAGTCTCCTGAGCACAGTAGATTGGTCTGTTATCAGGTCACAGACCGACACCTCAGCAGCATATGATCTGTTTGAAACGCAACTTCTTACATGCATAAAGGCTTGTACTTTTGAAGTCGGGAGCTATAATAAAAATATAAAGAAATTGAAACCTTGGATTACTGAACACCTTTGTATGAGAATAAATAAGAGAAATATGTTGTTTAAGAAAGTAAAATTAAGGCCTAATGATACACACTTTAGAAATTATTATTTTAATTTTAGAAATAGACTCAGGAATGATATCAGAATAGCAAAGAATTCTTACTACTCTAAGATATTAGATAGTAAATCCCAAAATCAGAAGGCGTTATGGAATACAGTAAAAGAAATTACCGGACAAAGTGCAAATGTAAATAGATATACTTTAAATATAGATGGTGAAATTATTGGTGATCCGGGTTTGGTAGCGAACCAATTCAACAACTATTTCCTTTCTGTAGTGAGTGAAGTAGTAGGTGATTACTCAGTAAGCGACGAGTTTGCGAACTTAAGTTGCAATAGAGTTTTTACAGACTACCACGAAAGACGCTCATTTATGCTCGCGCCTGTTTCAAATCAGGAAGTGGAGAGTGCAGTAAAGACATTAAGAAACGGTAAATCCTCAGGGATAGATGGTTTTGGGTCTGATTTTCTAAAGGTAGTTTACCCGACCATTAAGGATGTATTAACTTTCCTTATAAATCTGAGCTTTACAACAGGCACATTTCCAGATAAATTAAAAGTAGCAGTTGTAGTGCCAATCTTTAAGAAAGGGGTTGCTACTGCATGCTCTAACTTCAGACCGATATCTCTGGTTTCCGTTTTCTCTAAGGTATATGAAAAAATTATGAAAAAAAGGATGTTGGATTTTCTGAACAAAACTGGGTTTTTCTCGTTAAATCAATTTGGTTTTAGGCTTGGGCTAGGTACAGAAGTAGCTTTATTGAGTTTCATGGATAAAGTAAACAATGGCCTTAATGACGGTAAATATGTTAGTGGCCTCTTTATTGACATAAAAAAGGCATTTGACACAGTAAACCATAACATTCTCTTGAATAAGTTGTACAATTATGGATTTAGAGGAATTACATACAATTGGTTTAAAAGTTACTTAAGTAATAGAAAACAGTGCGTTAAAATAAATGGGATATTGAGCGAGATGGGAGAGATAAGCTGTGGGGTACCTCAAGGGTCAGTTTTGGGAGCTATCCTGTTTATAATTTTTATCAATGACCTCTGCAATGCGAGATTTAACGGCGCATTAACAGCATTTGCAGACGACACTGCCTTTTGCTATGTAGAAAATTCCTTAGAATCTGTTTTTACCCAAATTTGCGACGACCTAAACTCCCTTAACTGGTGGTTCCATATTAACAGGTTAGTACTAAGTACGGAAAAAACTACCTACATAAATTTTTCTCTCAGGCAAAATAAACCGTTCCAAAGAAACCTTTTGTATAAATGCAATAATTGTTTGCTACGTAGCACAATGTGCAATGATTGTTCGAAAATTCAGCCAAGCACAAACATTAAATATTTAGGAGTAATATTAGATCACAAATTGTCGTGGAAATTACACGTTGAAAAAGTGAAAAAATCAAGTATTGCAAAAATTAGACTTTTTTATTTCTTGCAATGCATCTGCCCACAAAAGGTTTTGAGGTCTCTATATTTCGCTCTTGTCAACAGCAAGTTAGAATACGGAATGGTGTGTTGGGGAGACACGTATCTTACAAATCTCAAACCTCTAATTACTTTACAAAAACTATTCGTAAGGGTAATTTTAAAAAAGGGCAAGTTTCAATCGTCATATCCTTGTTTTAAGGAGTTGAAAATTTTACCTATAAGATCACTGTTTATTTATAAAGTACTGAAAATTGTTAGGGATGAAAGTACTACTATGATTGGAATTAATAAAGAAAACCGGCATGAATATACACTAAGACATGAAGATAGATTGTTAGTACCAAGGCCCAATCTCACATTTTTTACAAAAACAATACATTTTATTGCCCCAAGATTATATAATAGTTTACCAGTGTACATTAAGCAATCAATGAGTCATAAGCAATATCTCAAAAACTTGAGAGAATGGTTGTTATCGTATGAGAATACGGAAGAGTTGTTAAATATTATTATTTAGCATTACAATTAAGTAGTTAAGGACGCACTATGGCGGCTGGACCACTCAGGGACTAAGGCATTGCATGCCAACACGCAGACGGAATTTTTTCATCATTTTTTTAACCTAAGTATTCTTTTAAGGCCAGAGCAGCCTGGTGGTACTGGTGCGGTGCGTGGTTTGGCAGATGCAAACCATAGTATAGGCTAGATTGTGTAAATATTGTAATCTGTTTTGATTTTGACTTAAATAGGCCAGAAAAGCACAGAAACAATTTTATTTTCATTGAAACTACTGTATATAGGACACTCATTTTCTTATTATATTCAACTGCTCCAAAATAATTCTTATTTTTGTGTGTGATGGAACCCCTAAACAGACGAATCAGTCTTAGGGGCCCTATTTTATCTTCTTTCTTTCGTGTATTATATCAGCCTGGGAACGAAATATATGTTTCAACTAAAAATGTATTTGTATCTTTTTGTAATGAATTGTACTGTATGAAAGAAAGAAAATAAAGAATTTATCTATATCTATATCTAATTACTCTATACAATCGAGTACAGAGTGCATCAGTATGGGCTTTCCAACTAAGCTTAGAGTCTTGATGGATTCCAAACAGTTTAATAGACTTATTTGAAGCAGCACCAAGACCAAAAACAATGTGCTCAGTCTTTTCTTCGTTCACAAGAAGGCTATTGGCAGAAAACCAAAGATAGGATCTTTCAGCCATATAGTCAATCACAACTTGATTAATTCCAGGTAATCTATTAGAACACATTAAGGTTACAGTTTGGCAAATCATTAATAAAGACTGTAAACAAGAAGGGTCCCAGAACTGAGCCCTGGGGACTCCACTTGTAACAGCCCTAAGATCTGACCTCTGTTCACAGAACTTAACATATTGGTACCTATTACCCAAATAGGAGATCAAAAGAGACAGCTCAACACGTTCTAATCCATAATAGTTCAACATTGCAACAAGCTTCTGATGGGATACAATATCAAATGCTTTGCTTAGGTCAAGTAATAAACTTCTACTTTTTTATTTTCAAAACTATTAATAATGTAACTAACAGCACTTTGAAAAGCCTTGGTACCTATTGGGTAGGTGTAACAAAATTATTCTTAAACTTTTATATCGTTCCAGAGCTTTTTCAATCAAGGTGAGGGCATTCCCTGCATTGTTACGTGCAACATCGTTGATTCCACATACAATAACAAGAACATCACTTGCTCCCAGTTTTTCACCATCAATGTTATGGTAGCAAGATCTGCTCTGCTAAATCCCCAGGTCTTACAAAACCAACAGTGTGTAAAGATGTTGAACATTTGTTTAAATGAAAAGCTAGTTCACGACCTATCAGTACAGAAAAACTATCAGTACAAAGGAGCACTTAAAGTTTTTGTTTGCTTACTCCTTTTCCATCAAATCTTTGGTATGATTTTATTCTTTGTCTGATATAAGAATGTTTTGTTTTTATACTCCTGTTTTTAGTTGAAATTATTTTTAGTGTTGTGGCTTCTTACTTGAAATCCTCCCACTGGAAGCGCAACTGCGCCATGGTCGTCATGTTATTGGCCTATCCATCTTCAAAATATTCTTCCACAGAATAATATGGCCTCTTCAACAGGTGCTCTTTGAACTTATCCTTGAATTTATCCATATCTTCGATGCTTCTGACCTCAGGTAGTGCTGAGTTGAAGATCTTGCTACATAAATATTTAGGGCCACCTTTTGCCAGGCTAGAGCTTACTTGGGGCATATGAACGTTTTTTCTCTGTCGTGTTGAATAGCTATGAAAGGCTTGATTTCTCTTGAATACTTCTGGTTTCCTTTTGACCATCACAGCAGATTCTAGTATGAAAAGCGCTGGTACAGTAAGAATTTTGGCTTCAACAAATAATGGTTTGCAATGGGCAAGATATGGTTCATTAAACATTAGCCTAATTACTCTTTTTTGCAATAGTAGAATGCGTTGCGCCATGGGACTGCTTCCCCAGAAGACAATACCATAATTTACAATGCTTTGGAAGCACCCAAAATAAACTTTCAATAATATGTTTATATCAACAACAGATTTAAGGCGTCGTACCATGTAACAGACGGTTGTTAGTCGTGATGAAATATGTTGGATGTGCTGCTCCCATCTCAAGTCATTGCTGATGGTTAGGCCTAGGTATTTTACACAAGCGTCTATTGCAATAGTTGATCCTTCCAAACGTAGCAGGGGGTCAGAATCTGGTGTTTTTCTATTATGAAATTTCAATGCCTTTGTTTTTCCTCTATTTAATATTAATTTATTTTCTTTACACCAATTGTTCATTTCATTTATGCCTTCTTGTGCTTGTAGCCTTAGCGCCTCACTGTCCTTGTCCTGTACCAGGTGGCTGACATCGTCTGCAAATAGCCAAATTTTACCAGTCGATATACAATCAGGTAAATCATTCAAATACAGTAAATATAGGATCGGGCCTAAATTCGAGCCTTGTGGTACGCCTGTGTTAACTGAAGTTGAGATGACAGAACGATAATGACGACTCAAACCATCCTGTCCTGAGTGCCTAACACTAACAATTTGCTTCCTGTCACTCAAATATGAGGCTGTCCACCTTAGAGATTCATTTTTTATGCCCATCGTCTTCAACTTATTAAGAAGTATATCATGAGAGATCAAGTCGAACGCCTTGGTCATGTCATAAAAAATACATAACAGCTTCAACAGACGCTGTTGTGATATTACATTCATCTTCATTGGTTTCATTGTCTGCAGATACATCAGAAAGCACACTAAAGGGGTTATTTGAAATGAATCTTGGATCAGTTTCAGTGTTAAGAGCATTGGCTGCATTGAAAGAATGGTGATGGGGTACTTTTTGCCATTTATCAGTAATAGAGGTAGTCTGCTTTTCACTATCATCAAATGGAGGGCAACAATACATGCAGGTGGAATCCCCTACCTTTCTTCTACTTAGTAATTCTTGTTTTTCCAGCTTGTCGCTTCTTAAGACCAGAATTACACTCTCTAGTGTTCGTATTGTAGCTAGCATTTTTGTAATTTCTTCTTTGTAAATATTACAATGATCGTAGGATACTTTATGTATTTTTACATTATTATTTTTGTTTTCCTCATCAAATTGTAGTGTAAGATTGTCTTTTGCTGCTTTATCATAACTATATTTTTCTTCTAATAACTTTATTCTCTTCAATAAATCTTATTCTTTTCCTTCTGATAAAGTTTTTAATTGTTCCATGTCATCTTCATAATGGTTTAATCTATCTTCAAACTCTAGTACATAATATGAATTTTTGTTTTTTGTTAAATGTAGCTATTGTCTCAGTTCTTCGTTCTCTTGTAAAAAAGACTTGTTTATTTAATCAGCAATTGAGGAATAGTTTAAATTCTCTTCGTTAGTTTCCTTAATTTTATAAGGAAAAGATTCATTTAAGTCCATATTCTGGGCGCAGTTTACACATTTCCATCCTCCGAGTGAGTCCACTAGCTCCATTTTTTTAAAATCAGAGGTAGTCAAATTTACACACCTGAAGTGAAATCATTTACTGCATAGACCATTGCATAGAATAGCTGATGATGTCACATTTTCCATAAGGATATTTTTCCATCTCAAAACCATTTCCATTTCAATCTCAAACTAATATGGCCTTCTACTTTGATATTAATAAATTATTATAAAAATAAATATATAACTAAATACTAATTACTATCAATTATCTTTGCAGTCATATCAATTCAGCAGTGAAATTATAACTGTAAAATATCAATAGATTAAGTTGAATTAGCAAAATTATTAGGAATTGTTAAGTAATTATTTTTCAGTCAAAGTTACTCAACTAGCAACTACTCAATTCATCACTATAATACTGAGTTGAACATTTACACATATACAGTTAATGCGTTTATGTCTATTTATTTATTGAAATGTTTAACTTTTTAATAATTAAAATTATTAACTTAAAATTAAATTCAATCCTTGTGTAATGGTCACTGGTGGTGTCATTACATGATTGTCAGAAATTAAAAGAAAACAATTCATCAAGATCAATATTCAGTGAGAGAAGATAAACCAGTTGTTGTTGTCAAGGTCAAGTTTAATAGGTCCAAAATTCATATTGGGAAGGTTGTAAGATGTTGTCTTGAGTGCTCCGTTGTCAAACAGTTATTGCTGTTTGACTGACTAAATGATCTTAGCAAACAGCTGTTTCAGTACAGGTTTCAGTTTGAAAAGAGTATAAATGCTCTGCTTTGATCATTAAAATAGTTCTGACTTAAAATGAATTTAAGTTTTATTTTATTTTGCAGTTTGAGGCAGAAAACAAATAATTCCCCTTTTTAGGAAGTTTTAAAGTTTTTTTTATATTAATTAAAAACAAAAGTCCAGTGCTGAAACAAATTAGTGATAGAATGCTGTTTTGAGTAAGTATGCTTACAATCGTAAATAATACCTCAAATAATTGTCTGAAAAACTGTATTTTATGTCCACTCACTAGACAAATATTTCATTTTTCCAATGTTAAACACTAAACAAGCAGTACAGTGTTTGATACCATAAAATTATATTAAAAACTGGAGCACTTCACAATACTGAACATTAGTACCTCTCTATATAATAGACTGGTTCATCGACTATTGTATAATACCAATATATCAGTCATAAAACATTCTCGTTACTTTAAAAGTGACTAGTTTGTGGCAGTGCTTAACCGTACCTTTCACGATGGTCACCAGATGTTGATTGATAGACTGTGACGGTTACTGGTAATGGGGTTAAATGATAACATGTACAAAATCAAATTAAAAAGAACTCACCAGAGAAACTGACCAGGTCTTCCAGCCAAGTTTTTATCATTGGAAGATATTTACTTTTTATTAGTTTTGCGGATTCTCGTGCATTCTGAATAACATCAGAATTATCTGGAGTCTCTTTTATAAAAGCCTCAGAACCTATAAAAATCATTATCTATAATTGATTCAATAGATGGAAATGAACAGGTATTAGATGTTTTTATGGATACGACAAATGCAACACATTTGTCCCACCCACCCACCCATACACAAACAATGGAATTGACCCACCCGCCCACCCATACACGAACAATGAAATTGACCCGCCCGCCCACCCATACACGTACAGTGGTATTGACCCACCCACCCACCCATACACGAACAATGGAATTGACCCATCCGTCCACCCATACATGAACAATGGAATTGACCCGCCCGCCCACCCATATACGTACAATGGCATTGACCCACCCGCCCACCGATACATGTACAGTGGTATTGACCCACCCACCCACCCATACACGAACAATGGAATTGACCCGCCCGCCCACCCATACACGTACAATGGCATTGACCCACCCGCCCTCCCATACACGTACAGTGGTATTGACTACAGTGTTTTACACCCTTTGTTATTTGAATTTTTGACTTGACAAACCGGGGTATTGGTGGCAGAGCTTCATCATGGCTTAAGTCATACTTAACGGGGAAGAAAATAGTTTGTAGAAATTAATCATTTTGATGAATATAGTAACAAGATAAACATGCATTCAACTTTAAACGAAATATGAAGTATTACAATGTTCTCCTTTAGGCCCATTATTATTTATTTAAGTGGATTGCCTTTATTAAAAGATAAATATACAAATATGTGTTTACATGCTGATGACATTAATATTAAATTTCACTATAAAACTCAAGAGTAATTAGAAATAACATCTTTTATTAGTATGACTAACATTAAGGAATACTTTAACAGTCTTAATATGCTGATCAACAATGACAAAACTAAATGCTTGGTGTTTTCTCCTGAGAGAAGCAATAAAATTATTGACCAGCAATTTTTAATTGATGACTCATTGATGGCCCATCCATACACTACAGTGGTATTGGCCCACCCATAGATGTTCAGTACTTAGGAAAATGTTGATTGTTCCAAATTCCTGGGATTATATATTGGCAAATCTCCCTTTCCTGAAGACCAATGTTAAATATAACTGTAAAAAGATGGCATCCGGCATATTTTTTCTAACGAAACTATTAAACTTTTGTAATGAAAAAAACGTTTAAATTAATATATTACTCTTTTATACATTCTCATATATCCTTTGGTTTAACAATTATGGGGCAGCTGCTGCTAAAAACCTTCATGATATTTTATTTTTGTTATATTATATTATAGTTTTGTCGTCTTTAAGAAAGTTGAAGTATGGTGTCCCTCAGGTATCCATACTGGGTCCGTTACTCTTTTTGTGTTACTTGAAGTTGCCTGGTGTAATAACTGGAAATAATGCCAGTCTCTGCTTATATGCAGATGATACTAACATTTTAACAGCAGAGTCTCAGGAGGAGCTGGAGATATCATCTTTTATTAATTTATCAGCCCTTTCTCAATATTTTGGAAACAATAACCTTTTTATTAATCTTAAAAAAACTAAATTAATGCAACTCTCCACCAAACAAAATAAAATACAGTCAGCTCTAATAGTTAGTTTAGAAAATTATCAACTGGATTGTGTAAAAAATACAGTTTCTCGATTTAATAGTAGATACAAATTTAGATTGGTCAGACCATGTCAACTACATTATTTCATAACATAAAACTAACCCACCCGCCCACCCATAAACGTACAGTAATACTGACCCACCCACCCACCCATACACGTACAGTGGTAATGGTGGTGGTTAAAAAAACTAAATTAATGCAACTTTCCACCAAACAAAATAAAATACAGTCAGCTCTAATAGTTAGTTTAGAAAATTATCAACTGGATTGTGTAAAAAATACAAAGTTTCTCGATTTAATAGTAGATACAAATTTAGATTGGTCAGACCATGTCAACTACATTATTTCATAACATAAAACTAACCCACCCGCCCACCCATAAACGTACAGTAATACTGACCCACCCACCCACCCATACACGTACAGTGGTAATGGTGGTGGTTAAAAAAACTAAATTAATGCAACTTTCCACCAAACAAAATAAAATACAGTCAGCTCTAATAGTTAGTTTAGAAAATTATCAACTGGATTGTGTAAAAAATACAGTTTCTCGATTTAATAGTAGATACAAATTTAGATTGGTCAGACTATGTCAACTACATTATTGGCAAAGTATCTTCAGGTTTATTTGTACTAAAAAGAATGGCTAAAATCTGTAATTTGAAAACTCTAAGGTCTATTCATTTTTCTTTAATTCACTCACATATTCACTTTGGCATATTAATTTATGGATCAACAACACAGAATAACTTAAACAGAAAAAAGATAAAAAAACAATCTGTGAGAATTATTTTAGGATTGAAATGGAATGATAGTGTAAAAAATGCATTCTCTATTCTAGGAATATTAACTGTTTTTAGCCAATATATAAAGGAAACAGTAATGTGTGCCAAAAAGAGTCAACTTACAAATCAAAGTAATGTATGGCACACTCATATAATACTAGAAATAAAAAATTTATCATCACCACTCATCATAACCTACATTTTTATAACAAGAAACCGTCGTGTATTTGTATCAAGTTTTTAAGAGCACTTACTTTCTGATTCTGTAAAGAATGAAAAATTCAAAAATGGATTACGGAAGTATCTTGTTGAGAAGGCTCTGTATTCCCTTGATGAGTTTTCAATTGAATTGCTAATAAACCTTAAAATCATAATCTTAGCTGTTATTTCTGTCACTGCACTACCTTAAGTTAGTTATTTTTCAAGCGAAACACTGATTTTTTTGTTCACTTAATGTATTTTAAATCAAAATACTGTTCTTTTTTACTGGAATGGTTTTGATTGTATTGTACATGTTCATTATTGCCATTGTTTTTTACTCTATTTGTATACTTATTGTAATTATAAATAAAGGAAATTTTGTATTGTATTGTATTACTAAAAAAAGGAATCAATAAGAGTAATTTCCAGATTAAATTGGAACGATTATGTTAAAAATCGTTTGAAAGCAACGGGTATTATTACCGTTTACAGTTTATATATTTTTAAAACAATTCTGTACAAACATAAAAATTCTTCTGCATTACCAAAATTAGGCATTCATCATAATTATAATACAGGCAGTCAAAATGATTTTTCATTTTCTAATCACAAGCTCACCTTATTTGAAAGTAAACCTTCATTTTGTGGAATTACATTTTTTAAATTTACCAAACGAATTTAAGACTATTGTAGGCTTCTCAAAGTTTAAAAAAGCTGTAAAAACATAATGAATAAGCCTCTTTTCACCATGAATGAATGCTTTGGATAATGATTTCTATTTTAGTAAAATTAATTGTTATATAATATAACTGTGACGCCATTCAAATGTACAATTTGTACTGACATGAATAAAGTTATTTGTTATTGATTAATATAAAAAGTGTGTTTCTAGCTTCATGCAAAACCAGCTTGTGTCATAGCAAGATATTTCATACCCAAGATTCAATGTTAGAAGATTTTGGGACACAACTTTGAACATATGCTTAGCCTCATCTCATGATATTCTTTTGAATGTCTTGGGAAAACAAAATTAATAGTGCTTATTAGTGGTTTTAAATCAATCCTTAGCTATATAGTGGCCAATTAACAACTTGGAACATAAATTATGAATATTAATTTAAAACATGTTATAAAAAAGAATATTAATAAAAAAACAGGTTCTTTATTCATCTATTGTTAGACTTCAGTTTACATGTACCAACATTTTGTTTCAAAGCAAATGCTAAAATTGGATACTGACAATGTACTAGCCTGTAAAACTATTTAACTGCCAGCAAGGCAAAAATACTGAATTACTTATTATTGCTATTGTTTTGATACCATTTACGAACACTGCGCAGAACGAATAGAGATTAATGAATTGAATTAAATTATTGTTTCCAGCTAAATATAGAAATTGAATAATATAAGAATATGTACGAATTTCTCAGATATTTTAGCTCATATACTTAAGTACCTTTTTAAAATAGAAAACTTAGAAATTATCACAGCAGAATGTTTGGACCTGTACTAATGTAAATGAAATAGTGTCAAATAGCAATAGTAACATTTGTAATAATTTATTGATAGATAGCAGTAAGGTTTCACCACTCAGTGGGATTCAACCTGGCTCCACTTGACAGAACCAGAAACATATTTTAAACGAGTTCAGTCAAACAAGACAAGCAGAAACAAAACTTTTACAATTTGATATCAAGAGCTACAGCTCTTAAGGCTGTTCTAGAAGAAGTTCAGTCTCAAATAGTGTGGTACTATCTAAACATAATTTAAAAAAATTAAAAAATTGAAACATTGCAAAATCCTGATTTCAAAGTTACATCATATATTTCATGGTCAAATTCAGTTAAAGGTGGGATTTTAATAATGAGTTGTTCAACCATTGTTCAAGTGGAGGCAGGTAGAGCTTAAAGAGGTGCCCACCAATATTTGTGAAGAATAAGTTTTTGAATATTATATGACATTGTTTACTATCGATAGCTTTAGATTTATACTTTAGGACTGTATATATTAGATATCTTTTTAGAACGTTTAGATCTTCTTTTAAATAATATTAAAAAAATAAATATACTCTTAACATAATATTGCCGGTGATATTAATATGAATATTTTGATTATTTCTCATCATGAAAAGCTAAATAATGTATTAAAACAATTTAACATGAGGTATCTGGTGGATTTTCCCACAAGGATATATGGAAACTCTCAAACTGCAATTGATAATATTATAACTGATATAAGTCCTAGCAACACTAAAATCAGTGGTCTTATAACATTATTGTCAGACCATGATGGTCAATTGTTACAGATTTGTAATTTACCAAATAAAAAAAATGTCATGAACAATAATTTATATGGTAAATGTGTATATGGAGCCAATAAAAAAATTTTAATATTTTAAAAGCTTAAAAAAAGGAATAACATTAGTGTTGAATTAAAAACCTAGTGACTCAGTTAAAGAAAAATTCAAAGAACTGGGATTACTGACAGCTTTTAGCCATTACATATTAGATTGTATAATGATAGTAGTAAAGAAAAGTTACTTAGATTGGTGTATAGAAAACATGGTATTTAAAAACAATTATAATACGAGACAGAAGGATAGAATAACAGTGCAACTACATAGGCTGGAATTATTCAAGAAGAAGGCTACCTTTTTAGGCCACAAGTTTTTAGAATGTTTACCTCACGACCAACAAATTAAAACCTACAGTCCTAATTTTAAACACAATTAAATTTGTTATTAATAAATATGACACTGTATTCAGTTAAAGAGTTTCAGCAACTGAGTGTTTGAATTCTAGGTTTAAAATTAATACATAGTTTTCTCCTGTTCCCCACACTTGCCACTTATTTTCTTACATATATATGAAGCATTAACCAAAATTTCTATTAATCTTGACACTGATTCCATAATTTTCAACAAATTCTTACTTTCATCTTATTTTAGTTACTTGTGTCAGTTATTAGTTAAGTTTTATACTTAGTTAAGTTAGTATAAGAGTTAGTATATACTACTGTATAAATACGCAGGCATGCTAGTGACACTATTCCTTGTGCAAATTTTACTCTCTCATGAATAAAGATGAATTTTAATTTTTTGATTTCCTAACATCTGAAGGTTTATTTAAATTCTGGAAACAATATGTTCAATTTGATGTCATACTCAAGAATTAAAAAAATATATATAATGAGTGTTTTTTTAAAACAAACTATTTGAACTATTCTTTTTAGTTTGTGAGTTTTTTTCAGGAGGGACTAAACTAGAGTGAATGAACATGCTCCAGAACCCTTACTTACTTGGCATGAAGTCAAGCTCCACTGAGTGGTTAACACTATGAATGCCAACCTCTCTGAGACCAGTATCATCTGGCTCCCCATCCTTGTCACTGTCACCATCAGACGGAATCCCTACTAACTCAGTTGGGTGCAGTTGCGTTGAGGCACTTTCTTCATCTTCTTCAGGCACAATGAAAAAATCATCCGGATGAGGCAAGAGTAAATTTATGCAATTTGACAAGGAAGTAATAATGGCTTTTATGTCAATCTCCTTATCTGAAATTGCAATTGTTGTTAGGATTAAAAAATACAGTGGAACCTTGATATAACGAATCTGAAGGGGTTTAAAACGAATTTGTTATATCGAGTAATTTGTTATGTTGAAGTTCGTTATATTGAGGTTAAGACTGAAAATATTCGTTATGTAGAGGTGATTTCAGTAATTAAAGAGATAACCTCTGTAGACTATTTAGTGACAAACACAGACAGGTTATGTAGAGGTGATTTCAGTAATTAAAGAGATAACCTCTGTAGACTATTTAGTGACAAACACAGACAGGTTATGTAGAGGTGATTTCAGTAATTAAAGAGATAACCTCTGTAGACTATTTAGTGACAAACACAGACAGGTTATGTAGAGGTGATTTCAGTAATTAAAGAGATAACCTCTGTAGACTATTTAGTGACAAACACAGACAGGGTTTTTCTATGTTTCATTTCAATTAAGTAAACAATACACTATAAAAAGAAACCAAGTCATACTTGTACTTATCGGAGTAGCATGAAATATATGGGACACGCTCAGCAGTGGGGCCTGCGCATGCACAGTGACAAAACTTGATCGAATCACTCATCGAATCTGCCATGTTGCATCCAGACTATATGATTTAAGTTCATATGTCGCATGAAAATATTGACATGTTCATTCGACGTGCGATCATCGAACAGACGTCTGTACTAGCTCTAAAATTCCCTCCACACTATGCACTGTTTGTAAAAGGGGAGGCTTGTAAAGCGGCCTTTAGAATAAGGACGACTGGTGGCTGGTTGCCTGGCCAACCAGGACTCCATAGTGAAATACTATCTAGGGACATTGGTCTAGACCGGTTGCTTGCGATGGGAACAGACTCAATGATACCTAGGTACAGAATTGACAGGCAGGTCAGGGCCTTCCTTCCAAGCAGAGATAAGTGGATGGGGAGTACCGAACCTGCACAGGTCAAAGGAAGCGTCCGGTATACGGACGGCTCACTTAGAGAAGGAGGCGCGGGAACTGGGGTGTACGGGAAGGGGGCACATAAAGTTCTGTCTGTACCTCTGGGTGCCCATGCTACCATCTTCCAGGCGGAGGTAATGGCTATCATGACATCCACACAGGAAGAAATGCATCTAGGTGGCTTTGGAGGAGTAGTTTCCATCTGCTCGGACAGCCAGGCAGCGGTAAAAGCGATCATGGCGCCACATACCAGCTCTAAGTTGGTATGGCAGTGCCAGGGGATCCTGGAGGCTCTTTGCCAGCGTAAACAGGTGAGACTCAGGGCATGCTGGCATTGATGGAAATGAGAGCTGATGCATTGGCTAGGAGAGGGGCAAAGTGCCCTCTGCTAGGACCGGAGCCGGCACTTGGTATTCCTTTTCAAAAGGTAAAAAGAAGAATTGACAGGTGGACCTCTGAGGAACACGCTGGCAGATGGAGGACCGAACCCGGGCTCAGGCAGTCTCGTGCACTTATCCAAGGACCGGATCGCAGTTACAGCAAAGATCTGCTGAGCTGTAACCTGGCCAAGGTGAGGGTGGTTACGGGAATGCTGACCGGACATAATCTTCTTCACAAACATATGAAGATAATGGGCTTAACAGAGGATTCCACATTTAGGCTATGTGAGGAGGATGAGGAGAGCTCCATACACATCTTCTGTCATTGTGGAGCTCTCTCATATCTTAGGTATAGGACTCTGGGTGCCGCTTTTCTGGAACCAGAGGACATTAGAAGGGCTACACTCGGGGAGATAATGTCCTTCATAAGGGGGACTGGTCTCTTGTGACACTGTCGTCAGGCTCGGGGCACAAAGGGCCATGGAGTCTAGGCTGGGTGGGCTTGGTGACAGGACCACAACCCGGTGTATCTAACTAACTAACTATAAGAGCTGTTTATTAATAAACCAATAGCCAGGGCAAGAAAGGTACCTACAGCTTTATGTGAAATCCGAACCACGTAGTATTGGTCTGATATTCAACTCATCCGGACATTGACTAAAACCCAACATGGACACACCAGACTTCTCTAGTAGTGTTCACACCGATAGCAACATTGAGCTGACGCCATGTCGGTATAAGAGGATCAAGCATAGAACTTATCGCCTACAACCTCTACAATGTCTTGTTCAAAAGTAACTTTGTTACAGCACTGTGCCACAAGTGCTGAAAATCTTGATAGCAACATAATATGATTTTAACATATTACTTTGAACAATTTAAAATAGTTTTGTGTTCCTAGGGCCCGATTTACGAATTTGCCACCCATGGGCCCAAAGCATTTCACCGCCTTTTTTTATTTTTTTTATTGATATTTTTTACTCAACTTAAAACTGCTTAGCCTATAAACATAAACCAACAAAATCTATGTTGTTTATTTCTTTTTCCAAAATGAATCTTAACCTAAGTATAGGTTAGGAGTCAAGATTATGCTACGTTAGGTTATTAGGCAACATCAGGAAATTAAGAAGTCAAAAACTATGATCACATTGTTTATTGACAGCTAAAACAACTAACTCATAGTGAAACTTTTGAAAAAGTTCAAACTAACGTTTTCAGAATTGCTTACGCCTAGCTTTAATATTAGTTAATGTATCAATGACATCATTAAAGTCAAGCTTACACGTCGTCTTTTTCTATGGCTAAAATAGCTCAGTTAACTAATTTTTTCTGGCTGACAGTTGATATTAAATAATAATTGCTGGCGTAGTGGCTCAGTGGCTAAGGCTTCGGACTGTGGAGGGTAAGGTCCAAGGTTCGAATCCTCACTTAGCCAACAGTTCGTACTTCACTCGTTGAATAAAGCACAGGCTTGTAGCCCATGTGAACTGGCAAGTGAAGTTAAAAAAAAAAATGCTTAACTAACGAAAGTGTAGAAAATTAATTTTCTGCTACACGATTGCTGGCTGGTGTACACAAAAACATCTTAAGAGCTACACTTACATTTAGATTTAAGTCCTGAAGAATTAACATTCAATAAATGTACTATCAAACCGAAAATGTGGCTTGGTTATGTTGACGATATATTTTGTACTTGGGAAAACCAAGATGATATACATATTAAATTTTTAAATTTTATTAATGAAATACGACCAACGATAAAATTTACCATGGAAAAAGAAGAAGAAGGAAAACTTCCGTTTCTAGATATATTAATAACCAAAACAGAAGACAATACTCTTGAAACCTCTTTTATCATAAAAAAACATTTAGTTGACAGTATTTAAATTATTTTTCTAACCATCCTCAACATGTTAAAATTGGACTTGCTAGAAGTTTATTCCAAAACATTAAACTTATTTCTTCTTCAAATAAAAATAAAAATTACAAAAAAGAAGAAATGTGCCATTTTATAAAGATAAACAACTATCCCAATAAACTTATTCAAAAATTAAAGAGAGGAAATAAACCTAAAAAAGCACACAATCGTCAGGACAATGAAAACAAACCTGTAACAACTGTAGTCATACCCTATGTTAAAAACCTTTAAGAGAAAATTCAAAAAATTAATTCTAAATTTAATATCCGAACAAGTTTTACATCATCTAGTAAATGCCTTCGTAAAGCCTTCGTAGTAAATTATCTAAATAAAAAATGTTATATACCAAATTAATTGTGAATGCAATAAAACATATTTCGGCCAAACATCAAGACCTGTTAAAACAAGAATAAAGGAACATATATATAATTTTAAAACTGAAAATACTGAACAATCAAAATTAGTTGAACATGCTATTGATAAAAAGCATATTATAAAATTTGAAGAGTCATCTATTATATATAAAGAAAAATCATGAAAAAAGAGAAATAAAATTGAAAGTGCGTTCATGGCATTAAAAAAGATGACTGTATTTCTCAACCATCTGTTAATTTTAATAATATATTTTTACCAGGAATTATAAATGAACTAGAAAACAACTTAAATAAGTCAAAACCTTGTTTTTAAATTTTAACTACTTATCCATCAATGTTATTTAATATTTACAAATTGTATATTTTTTAACATATGTTTTATATTTTTGTACAATTTGGTTATTATGATCTGAAGATGCCGTAACTGGCGAAAATGCATTAATCAAAAATTAAAAACTGTGGAATTACTAAAAATGTTCCATTTAAATCCATCGAAATTCCACCAAGTACCAAATAAAGAGATTTGAGTATTTTGTATTTAATCATTTACGTGAGAATGTGTAGAGCCATGGTGTCGTTCCGCGCAAGTCAACCACAACAATACATCAGGGATCTATTCTGATTACTCTCATCCAAAACACTACAATAAAGTGATTTGTGACATTATTGTAATGAAAATGCCCCTAGCAGGCAACGGGAAAAAAGTTGCAGATGATTTCGTTGTTATTAAATCAAAAATTAATTGAAGTAGTGCCCTATAAACAAGAATTTTTGTAAATTCTAGGTTGGTAGAATTATTGAAGGTGCTGGAATTATTCAACAAAAAAAAACTAACTGCTGTGTGTCAGTCACCTTCAAATTGTTTTTTCCTTTGCAATCAAATGAGAGGATGAAATTTTGAGCATCGTTTGTTATGTAAAAATAAATTTAATCAAAGTTCCAATTTATAATCTAATGCCTTTTTATAATATTACTTGTTTTATTTCTACAACCTTCATTGCGTCACAAATAAATTTTTTAAAAATTCTAGTTTTAATTAAAATTAATTTTTAATTTAATAAGAACGTAAATCAGATGCAATTTTTACTGTTGCCTGCTAGAGGCATTTTAATTATAATAATGTCACAAATCACTTTATTATAGTGTATTTTGTAAAGATAGATTCCTAAATATATTTTGGAATCTACACTTCAACCATGATCGTGGCCAAGGGGATGCAAAGGGGAAAGATTTTCTTTGAAAGCCAATTATTGACCGTATAAAACCACTGACTTACTAAATTATTTTATACTGTAAGCAACAAAGTGGCAATTGACGAAAGCACAATTTCATTTAACGGTAAAGTAAGTTTTTGTATTTAAAACCCTCAAAAACCAACAAAGTTCGGGTTAAAAATGTCTTGTCCTATCTGATTGTTGTAATGGATACATATACGATTTTTCACCATACTTTGGCAAACAAGAACTTATGCCAGGCTCTTAGCTACTAAAGAAAACCCAAATTGTCAAAAAACTCTGTCAATCGGTCATTATGAAAGTCCCTCATCACCAACAACTGGACTACATGTATATACCGATAGGTATTATACGAGCTCTGAATTGGCGAATGAACTATTAGGACAGAATATCTTTTTGACTGGCACAATGATGCCAACAAGAAAAGGAATGCCACCCAACCTTAAAGCAATTGTAAAGAAAATGGAAAAAAGGTGACATATCTTTTAGAAAAGGAAATACAGTAATTATGTCTTGGAAGGATAAAATAGTAGTATATATGCTTAGCACGTATGGAAAAGGGAGTAAGTTAGATCTAAGTGAAGTACCAAACAAATGGCCAAATCAACCACATGTTTAAAAACCAAACATTATTTTGGACTACACTAAAAATATGGGTGCCGTTGATAGGAGTGACCACTTCATCTCATCTTACGAATTCATGCGACGTACCAAAAAATGGTATAGAAAAATGTTTTTTGGATCCTGAAGGTGTGTTTGATAAATTCCTATTAGTTATACAAACAAGTATAGATCAAGCATATGAAAAACCTGTTAGTCACTTGGCTTTCAGGAAAAGTTTGGTAAGATCACTAGTAACTGAAAACATGACAAGTCAGCCAAAAACAAGACGACGTGGACAACCATCCCTAGGACCCATGGAACAGAGGCTAAGTGGTATTATTTTATGAAGACGAGGAAAAAGGATCAGCCAGATGTGTGGTGTGTTTGAAGAGAAGATTGAGAAAAAAAAAACAATTTACCTCTGTAAAACAAGTGAAGTGCAGCCTGCAATCCTCCTGGATGTTGTTTCGAACTGTACCATACTCAGGCCAACTTTTAGTTTTTATTTCTTGTATGTTTGTATTTATTGACAATTTCATAAATAATTATGGTTTCATTTGTTTATTTTGTATTTTACAGTTCTTTTTGTTTGACTAAACATAAATGTAATTTGGGCCAAAATTTTCAAAAATCTTTTTCATATATGTTA
This sequence comes from Stictocephala bisonia, assembly GCA_035578905.1. Classification (NCBI taxonomy): domain Eukaryota; kingdom Metazoa; phylum Arthropoda; class Insecta; order Hemiptera; family Membracidae; genus Stictocephala; species Stictocephala bisonia. Next base: position 102,316 of record JAQJVL010000953.1, on the reverse strand, counting down.
CAAATCCAATGTATAAATACATTTTCTTTTACATAGGTGTTGTTTTTTTGGATATCGTTGTTTATAGAACATGTACAAAAAATAAACTTTGAAGAATTAAAAAAATTATTTTTATTTATATAAGCGTTACAGTGGATTTTATTAATTTTAATCTTGTGTACGAAGGGTTAATTATTGTATAGATCTGAGTGAATTCTGCATATTTTTAGCATTTTTATTTTTTTATTTTTTTTATTTTTAGCAACATTTTAACTGGCCTTCAAAATATGCTGCCTTTAAAGATTTGCCGCCCTGGACCCGGACCCATGCCTAATTCTGACCCTGTATGTTCCTAATTATAATACTGAACATTATCAATATCGAGGCGGTTAATTTGGATTTTACCTTTGTACATAGACTAGTGTTAGAAGTAATTTCTTTGGTTTAAGAGATAAATAAATTAAATATTTAAGTAGTTAGCTGTTTAACTAATGAAGAACTCAACGATATTGCACAGTATTTCCTGGAATATGTCCTTCCCATCATGCTGCCACTGCTACATGATCTCACACAGGTAGGAGTCTAACCTATCACAGCTGGTGGATATGTGCACCTCCATTAGCGTCAATAAAATTATATGTATGAGTTAACGTAAACCCTAACCTAGACACCTTCATATGCTTGCCATTGATCTGGTATATATCCTTCTCTCGAATTTGTGGGGCGGGACAGGCGGGGGCTATGAGGGGGAGAGGGGAAGGTAATACATTGCTTGTTTGTTAGAAAGTCAGGATCTTTACTACTCTTAGCGGCAGTTGCAATAAAATCTAGAACTAAATTTCTTAGAGGGCTAAGATAGGCACCTTAAGACACTAGAGGCACAGATGACTTGCTAACTCAAGCTCATAGAACAAGCGCTTTTAACAACTCCCTTCTCAGGCTGGGGTTAAAATAATTAATGCACTCCCTGCAGACATAAAAAACGTTAAAAGCCCAACTCAATTTAAAGCTTGATTAAGACACCTTTTGGTGTGTAAAAGGTTCTACCCTATTGGTTCTATCCTAATCACTGAGGCCACTATATTTCGTACATAAGACTGACACCAGTGTTCATGATTGAATGTTGAACTGATGTAAATTTGAGAGTTGAATGAATGAAAGCAAACTCGTTAATTAATGATGCATGCATACAATGTAAATATTGTCTACTGCAATAAAAATTGTTATTATTGCTATACAACAACTTAGTGTTGAGGCTATGAGCAAATGAACAGTAGTGAATTAAGTGGGCGTCATGTTACTTATTGAGTAATATGTAAATAAAAGCATGTATTACATGCTGAATGTTACCTTATCATGCCTACAGGTGCTGATATATTTACCAGAAAAATATTGCTGGGCCTCATGCATACAAGAAACAGTTAATATTTTTGTTGTTTATTGTTGAGTTTCTTTTCTCACCTTTAATTTCTGCTAAAACTCTTTTTATTTTTATCTTATTAATGTTTTCTTGATGTTGAGTATTATCTCCTAGCATTCCTCTTGATGGTACATCTGTTGCATCCAAGATACTGAAAGCATCCTGCATAAGAAAATCAAGAATAATTATTTTTATCTGTACAAAAATAGAACTATATAGGTAAATCACTAATAAAATTATTAATTAAAAAAACTTTTTCTAGCTGAACAGATGAGATGATAGGCTCGTCTTAGTTTAAAACTAACAATGTTTGCTATATTACATTTAGTAATATCTTTTGTAATGCTCTTTTAAACTTTTTATAGTAATAAACTAAGTGTAAATAATGTGTAATTTTTCTTTTTTTTTAATAATTATGTTTAACTGCTTTAGGTATAATATATCATTTAAAACAAACATGTATTTATGGTTAAATAACTAAACAAATATGCCTTGGTTACATTATAATTGCCATAACTCTATTCACAATGCCAGCCTAACTAAGGCTGTAGAAAATTGAGAAGAGTCAAGCTACAGTACACAAAGGGACATGCTAATTACAGTGAGGGTGGAAGAATTCAACATCCTGAATGTTACTTTTTGCTGTTGAGGTTTAATTATTACCTGGAGGATCATTTCTTGTAAGGGCTTACTTTTACTTGGTAGTAATTTTTTTTAATGGTGATACTTTTTAACTTTTTTTATATGATAATAACTTCCACAGTATACACTATTAGGTAAATTAAAGAGGGTGAGAATAGAACTAAAAACTGTGCATTAAGATAAAGAGAATATATATTTCAACTTATTTGTTTACATAGATACTAAAGTTGTTGGGTAACCAAAAGGCAAATATTAAATACAAACATATGTCGATTGATATGTCAGAAATAAAACATTAAATATAAACATATGCTGTCAAAGTCCAGTTCACTGAGCATAGTCAACAGCTGCTCACTAATAATTCTGATACATATGTCTCATACACAGGAACTTTAGAACAAATGATTGTGAGTGGAATGCAGAAAATAAATCTGCATGGCAGTACTCCTAAAGACCCCGGTCCGGGAAGGGAGGGTAGGAAATATCTCGGTACATTGTACTTCCTACCCTCCCTGCAATATATCTGCAGAGCAAAGTACAATGTATTTTAAAAAAAGAACACATTTTTTAAAATAGAACATAAAGTACAATGTAGTCACTTAATCATTCATAGTATTTGCAATCAGAAATTTCCTTCATCCCCCTTCCCCCCCAGGTCGAATAACTGTTGGGTACGAGGCGTATCTAGGTTAAGAAAATATCTCTTGCTGAACGTAAAGTTAACTAATTGGCCTATACTTTTTATTAAAGACAATAAATATTTAATTTTAATTCCACCTGAAAACAAAGTGTTCAAAATCATCAATAATATACGGCACACCTTGCACAAAATCGTCAAAATTATTATTGCCTGAATGGACCATTAAAGACAGTTTTTATAATAAAACAGTTACAGAAAAATAAAGTCTAACATTAAATAAACATAATCATACAACCTAAAGAAAACACAAAACTATTTAAACAAATGTAAATACTACAAAATAACAGGTGTCAACATCTCAGAGCAAATGTATTTAACACAGAACAGCTTGTCAAGCTAGCGTGCGGATATAAACAGAAACAGCGGAGTGCAATCACGCAAAATTTAGTGTTTTTTGCTATGGCACCGAATGACGTAATACAATTCGCATGTGACCTTAGTAAACCATGTTGGAGTATCGGAATAGACGATAGGGACACTACTACGCATTCTAGCGGACGTTTTGGTGACTACAGAATAATATTAGTAAGCATTTAGACAGTCGCGCTTGTAGGCGCTCATTGGGCAGTACTGCGTTTTATAGGTGCTAGTTGCAGGGTGAAGTTAAAAGTAAATAAATTTATGATAAAAGTTTGTGCTTTATAACAAATTTTATACTGATTTGATTTTTAACTTAATAGTAGTTTAACCATGAACTAAAATGTACATATGTTTAAAAAAAAAAACCATTAATATAAAAATAAATATTTACCTTTTTAGTCCTGCACAAATAATCATAGCTTAGATTCAGTTTTTTATACATTTGTCCAAAGGAAGTGTGCCACTGATGAAGACTTCTCACTGTTAGTTCTCTCAGCTCCTGAGCATCACAAGCAGGTGGTGGGAGTACCTTTCCTAATGTTAATTCTACCATTTGTTCAATATTTGAGATAAGTAACTCTCGGAAACAATGTGATCTTCTGTAAGTGTAACACAAAACAATTACACTGGCTGTATATTATTTATGCAAAAAATATAGAAATTTTATATTTATATTTGAATATTACAATAAACATTTATCAATATCTAAAAACACACACAAATACAAAATATTGATGACTTTATACTGAAAAAACCTGAGGGGTATTTTCATGGTAAGAATAAAAACAGCCCTGGACTGCTGTATCAGTTGGTAAACAAACTGATTAAAACCAACCTTTCTTATCTTTAAAGGGCAACATTTGTTTAAAGTAGGTTGATGGAGAGAAAAACAGCAGATGATATTCAATAACCAATTAAGTTTACTAATTTTTGGGATTGTTGCCCTCTCTGTTAGGCATCCCCAGATTACTATCATGTATACAACACAAAATAATTTCTTAATTGTGTTGGAAAACGAAAGTTCCAGAACCTATGAACCCATTTTGTGGGATCCTCTGATAATTTTGACATACAGTCCAATTATCGGAAATAATTGAGGCTGGGCCCGTTTCCGACAACTGAAATTTCCAATAATCCAAGATTACATTAGTTTGACAGTCTAGGAGGGTTAAATATGTATATTGAATCATATTATTATTGTTAAAATGTATTATTTATTTAAAAAATAAATTACATGCTACATTATCACTTAAATACAAATTTTTTTTAAATGTTCTTCAATAACAACAAGAAACAGTTTGTTACCTAATAAAGTTTGTTTGCTTTTCTCTAGCCTGCATAAACCATAAATGAAGGGCTTAATTCAGTTCCTCATATTCTGATGGCTTCATTGACTTTCGATTTGGCATTTTAGAGCAATACTTCTATGCTAGACTTATTTTTTTACCCACACTGACACTGAAGAAATTCGTACTCCTAAATCAGCTGCTACTTTACGCAGTATTTCAAAATGTTCTACTCTTCCAACTGCCTCAAATTGTTGCTGTTGATAAAAAATTTTTCTTTTTTTATTTTCTATTAACTGTTTATTAAAGCGTATGCCAATTTAAGAATAACGTATTAAACCCGTAATTCTATATTAATGTTGAGCATTTTGAGTGTCTTTTGACACATTTTATTGTTATTTTAAAATAAATTCATAATCATAATAGTATATAGCCCATTACACTAATTTATTTTCAACTTGAAGTCAAACCAACCTTAATTACCTATTTTTTTTGACTTAAGAGCCGATCTAAGAAACGTAGGCCTATTATATATCCATATCTAATATGTTTACGTCTCTTTTAGTTTTGTTATCCTAATGTGACTGTTGGTATGATTGTAATATGAATAGTGTGAATGGTTCCTCCATACTGTTGTGCCGTCCGCGTTGTGCCTTTTAATTTCTGAGACTTGGCTTAAGCCTTCGCATAGTGACAAAAGTGTCAAACTATTTGGTTACAGTTTATTTAGAAATGACCGCCTTCACAAAGGAGGTGGTGATGTAGCCATTTACGTCAAGTCTCACCTCCCTCGTAAAATTATATTTTCTTCAAACACTTCAATTCCAGGAAAATCTGAGTTTATGTTTATTGACGCTAATCTAATAAACATGGAATACACGTTTTAGTTGGTGTTTGTTACCGGGCACCAAATCTAGGATACTTAGCTGATTTTGAACATATTCTTCTCGACCTTATGGCTCGGTACAGGCATGTAATTGTCATGGGAGACTTCAATATCGATTTGGTGGGTCAAATTACTTACAACAAAACATTTTTGACTATGTTTGACTCCTGTGACATGAAAATACTACCACTTCAGCCCACCCACCACACTGTGACTGATGATACTGGGTTGGATATTATTGCCATTACCGATCTCACCCATGTCACACACCATGGACAACTCCCTGCTCTTGGCCTATCTAAGCATGATCTCATCTTCTGTGTTTACAAACTTCAGCCTCCTAAATCACAACCCAAATATATTCAACATAGAAATTATAAAGCCATGAACTCAGTGGGACGATGTACTTTTTCCCCTGACGTTGATACAATAGTACAGGCATTTAATAACATCTTTAACTACCTTGTATGACAAGCATGCTCCTTTGATCACGAAAAGAGTTACAAAGAAGCCTGCTCCTTGGCTTACAAAAAGCAAGAGATCTATCGTTTACAAGAGCAAAACGCTCAAAGTTACCTGAGGACTGGCTCTCCTATAGTAACTTTGAAATAGTACTCAACAACAAATACGTAATGCAAAAGCTAGATACTACTAGAGATCCTTTGCTGGTCTCCACCAGTTACCTAGAAAATGATGGCCCAAAGTCAAAGAAATGGGACTTGGTAAACCCATGGTTGAAAAATCTATCAACATCGATCTCAATACCTTCATGATTATTTCGTAAATATACCAGTGGATCAGTCAGGAGTCCCTGCTTGTATCGACCAACTTCATAGATTGTCCTTACCTTATTTTGAGGAGCAGTTTTCCTTTTCATCTGTAACGGAGGCTGATGTGTGTAGAGCAGTCATGAGAAATACAAGTAAGCGGTTGGGTCCAATAATATTCCCATTAAATTTATCAAAGATACTTTGCCTGTCACACTCCCAATAATTACAATGATTTTTAAAATGTCTCTCATGTCTTCCACTTTTCCAAACATTTGGAAAAGTGCTATTGTACGCCCACTTCATAAATGCTCCTCTCCCCTGTCACCTTCTGATTTCAGATCTATTAATATTCTTCCAGCATTATCCTAGTGCCTTGAAAGAGTGGTACATGAGCAGCTATCATCATGTATAGAACGTAACGTTCAATATTCTGTCCAATTTTCAATCTGGATTCAGAACACAACACAGTATCACATCTGCACTTCTAAAAATAACTGACGATATTTGTCGTGCCATGGACAGTAGGCTATTGACACTATTAACTTTATTTGATTTTTCTAAAGCCTTCGACTGTGTTGTTCACCCTCTTCTCTTACTTAAGTTGAAGAGGAGTGGATTTTCTGACGGGTTGTGTTGACTGGGTGAGGTCATATCTATCTGACCATAGACAGTGTGTGAAAGCTGGTAATGGTGCTTCACACTGGAGATCTGTTACTAGAGGTGTACCCAGGGTACAGTGCTAGGGTCACTTTTCTTCTCTCTTTATATCAATGACATAATTAATGTATTTTAAACTCTAAATTTCACTTGTACGCAGATGACTTGCAGATTTATCACCACTTTTCAATTACTGACTTGGTCAGATTTGTATTTCTTATGAACTCCGAAATACAAGCTATTAGCCCTCTGCCATAGATTGAAACTGAATGAAAATAAAACCCAAATCATAATAATTGGTTAAAGTAAACTTCTAAACAAACTTGACTTCAATACATCCCGAAACTTAATCTCAACAACCAGGCACTTGAATACAGTGACAAGGTACGTAACCTTGGACTTATCATTACTAAGACCTTGAGATGGGTTGAATACCTATAATTGGTATAATTTCAGTTACCTAACTGAAATTTGTAAAAGAGTGTTTGCTAGCATACACAGTTTGAAACGGTTTGCACTTTACCTACCACTGAATGTCAAAGTATTGCTAATAAGGGCTCTAATTCTCACACACTTTAATTATTGTGACGTTGTGATAAATTACATGTCTGCCAAGCTCTCTGAGAGACTTCAACATGCACAAAATTACTGCATCAGATTTATATTTCATCTTTCAAGAAGAGATCATGTAACCCAATTCTATAATCAACTATCTTTACTAAAAAATTAAGGGGCTCTATGAATTTCACAACATTTCTTTCTTACATAAGGTATTGCACACGAAGTCTCCTAAATATCTGTATATAAATTCAAGGTTTTGTCTCATGTTAGTGCCCGGAAAATACGCAGGGGTGCTTCGCTTCTTTGTATTCCTACTCATAGAACTTCAATATTCAATAAATCGTTTACAGTAAATTCTTGCTGTCTGTGGAATTCCCTTCCAGATGATATGAGGAACATGGATAATTATCATCGCTTCAGGGCGGAGGTAAAAGCCTTTCTCCTGCGGGACATGCTGGTCAGATGATGGCCAGTGGTGTTTGGCGCACATCTGGAGGATACATATGAATGTGGAGTTTTTCTTTTTCAGTTTTTATGATTTGCTAAATAAGTTAATAAATATGTGAATGAACGTGTGGTCCAGTTGAAGAGAGCATGTGTGCGGGTGCAAGTGGAATTTCATAATTTTATTTTTATTTCTAAGTCTATTAATTTATTTCATACTGTAATTACATTATAATTTCACTTTGATTATTAATATACTTAAAAACAAAATTCTTATAATTGTAATTATTTTTGTATCAGGTTAAGTGGAAGAAGGGACTTTTTAGTCCCAACTTCGTCTGATTAAATGAAGACGTTTTTCATTTCATTTACAACCACTCTTTTACATTTAGCTGACATTTTAATTTACAAAATTTACAGGTGGGTGAAAATGAACTGTTCCAGTTCCGACTTCCCTCACTCACAAAATGGACTCTTCCATCCAGCCAGCCACACTGAACAAAAGTAAACAACATTGCCAGCTCGAATCTTCAGGCGCATTATTAAATTATTAGGCAGTAACAAGCGACCGCTTGTCGAGAGAGGGTGACTAGCCAGTACAGCGCCTACAATTTGTGAAATGCAAAACCGAAACAATCGTGTATGACATTTGCAGTTGAAAAATTAAAGACACTTCCGATTAATTGTAATTGTATCATGTAAATAATTGTTATTGCCATCTACTTGCCAAACCAGATGACACTGACTGCCGGATAAAGCGAGGCCGGATAATCGAGGTTGTACTGTAATAGATGCATTTTGTGTTATTTAGTTTATATCATTGTTTTAAAACAAAAAAATATATAAGAAATAATTATACATGTAATATTAATTTTCTTTAAAAATAATTTATTTAAATTAATTTTTGTTTTTCCTCATACTGTTTCCGATAACCCAGGTTTCCGATAATCAGAGTTTTACTGTGCCAAATGTGTTAAGATATACTGTAGTGACATATTCCGAAATAGTTTATAGAAATAATTTATGCATACATTGCTGCAACGATTCCATTAATCAATTTGTTAAAAACAAATATATTATATCATAAAGCCTAACATACAAATCAAAAAAATTATAAATAAATGCATTCATATTTACAAATATAGCATAGTCAAGAGTAATTTTGCTAACTAACTTTAAAATACCTAATGATAAAACTTTGAGTCAGTTGTGGCATCTCCTGAAAAAATAAAAGGCTTTTTCAAATGTGTTACAATTTTTTCCATTTTTTAATACATTGCTATATTATCAAAAACAGTATTTTCTCTATATGGAGTTTTCCTCTTCTAAATAAGTGTTTGTCTTTTTTTGTATTTTTTACCAATTTTTCTAATTCTAATTCTAAGTCCCAAGCCTGATATTTGGTTAGTCATAAATTGTTTCGTTTTTATTTTGTTTCCTATTATTGTATTATATAGCTATACTGTTAGGGTTAGGATAACATTAAATTTAGAGTTAAGGTTTAAGCTATTTATGTTTTTATATTAGTGTTTATATTTTGAAGAATTGGGATTTTTTATTTTAAATTAATATTATTTGCTCATGCGCATATTAAGATTTATTTGAAAAGAAGGAACCTCTAAAACAGGCATTGCCTTAAGAGGTCCTAGTATTTTCTTGAAATATGTAATTTATGAAAGGTTTTGTTCTAGTAGTATAAGTTTTATTTTGTTAACAGAGAATTAAGAAGAAACCTTTTTATGTTTGAATGTAATTATATGTATTTTATGTATATATTTTGAGAAAATAAATATATTCTTATTCTTATATTCTTATTCTTAATTGTATTTTATCTATTAAAATGTGTTGATCATACACTTGTTGAGTTTATTCTCTCGTTGGCTGAATTTTAATTTAATTTTTAGTTCTGTAGAATTTTTACCCAGATGTAAAGGAGAAATCAGATAAAGATATATTTGGATGAAAGAATATTTGATGTCAAAAAAATTTTAAACTAAGAACCAGAAACAAATAAAAGGCCAAAGAGCCAGCCAATTTAGGAATTTTCGAATACCAGGGTAAGGTTAATCTGAAGTAGGTGGGATAGTTTTTGTTAGGCAGTAAACATGTTTTCACCTGCTCAGCTACTTTCTATATTAGAAAAGGACAATAATGCATTCTCCTAGTTGGTGGTGCACTCTTCTACAAAGCATCTTGAGGTGTATTAGGTTAAGCATATGACATTACAAATCGAAATGATAACCTCAGCGCTATAACAAAAATTGAAGTAACCCCCTTTATTTTGTAGTCTGGGCAGGGGTTAAATAATATTGATTTGCTATTATTTGCTATTTAAATGGTGTTAAATTTTCAATTCCCTGGACTAAATTGTAACAACAGAGCAGTTTTAAGAATCTGTTTAACTTTCTATCTCTAGGCTTAGGAATCTCAATGCTCTCACCTAAACATTTCATCAATTATTTGAAAGGCGGAACGACGGACTTGAGCATGGTTTTCTTTAAGGTGATCCATTATCATGTTGTAAGCTTCTTTAACATACTCATCAGAACGTCTGAAACAAAAAATTAAACTATAAAATACCAAGTATGTTACACAAGAAATTCAGGAAGTAATCAGTCTGACTTAGTTTAGTGATCAATATAAACATTAGTAATATCTTATCAGTTTCTTATCTGATTTAATAAAAAAACTAAACATAATGTTTGAACTTTTTTTCAGTACAGTAGAGTTCCCGCTATTCCGAACTAATTGGGGCCGTATCATGTTCGGTTTAGCGAGAAGTTCGGAATAGGCAGATTAATGTAAAATGAAAGCATATTTACTGGATAAAGTTATAAAAATCTGCAAAATTGAAGTAGATACAATGTGTGGTTCAAGGTTACGCCCTCTCGCTCTATTTCAAATATACTTTAAAGACGTTCGGCACACTACTAGAATAGGCCTATATGTGTCTTGTTATCTGTCTGTTCTAATGCCATATCTCTATACTGAATCTTGATTCGTAACAAGTGATGATTCATTTAGGTTTCTGTTAATTTTTTGTCAAATCTCAAATTTCAGTATTGATTTAAAGGAGAAAATACCATTATTTTTTGACTTTATAAACAATCTAGGAAGGGATTATATAATGGGAAATCAAACAACGAATTGAATATCCATTTCCTGTACTTTGGTGTTAACTTGATATAGTTCAGTACTGATCGATCCGACTGCACATATTAGTGAAAGTCGGAAAAGTAGGGCAGTGACATTCGATTACTAACGTTGACAGAATGGCCTATTTGTCATGTGAGTGATTTATTTATTTCAAGCTTTATTTAAGTAATATTTAACAGAAATACAATGAAATTGTGAGAGCAAGTAATGTAACGGGTGTCAAAAAACAAATCTCGACACTAATATGGAAAGAAAATTCAGCCTCAAACCCGTAAATTCTCTATAATCACAGTATGTTGTGTTTAGTTCCTAAATTCTTCTAAAAAGGTACATAATGCTTAAATATGCTGTTTCCAACTGATTTATTTGCTAATGTTGTTCTTATAGGAAAATTAAACCTTTTAAGGCTTGTTTCTACCCTTTAGAAGTGAAACTTCCTAAAATCCTTTCTTAGTGGGCCTCTATAAAACTGTGTATTTATACTTTAGTACCTAAAGGTTTAGGTTTATTTCTAATTTGTTTTGAATGAAAACTTAAAAAAATTGTTTTAGCTAAATTGAGCAATAGGTTTTTCTGTTAAGATAATTATTGATTAAAATCAGATTATTTTTAGCGGCAGCCTCTACTTTATTGAGAGTCCTACCTCTGACTACTAAAAGAATCATCTGCATAAAGACATATGCTGGCTTGTTAGCACTGATTGTAAACCTTTCAAGTAACAAAGAAAAAGAATAGGGCTTAGAATTAAGCTCCGTGGTACATCATATTTTAATATTTACGTAGACTACTAATGTCATTTGTAAATACCTACAAGATTATAAATATCGTAAATAATTATCTATATACTGTAAATAGTTAGCTTTTCATATTGTAAACAGAAAGATTTTTAAACATACCATTTCATGAGGTTCAAAGCTCTCATGAAAAAATGGTCATGGGAAATGTTTTTGTTAGTTAATTTATTGGTTTTTAATTAAATCTTAATTAATCAGTGCATATCTGATAAAATAGATTTATAGGTACAACATTTGTGTTGAGAACTTAATAAAGTTAAGCATTAGTCACACAAAGTTATTTAGAAAGTCCAACAACCACCTGGTTGGAAGAGGCACTCCAACTGTTATAATGTAACAACGTTGCATTCAGTTTCATCGCTGGGCGGCCAGGGAAGGGCGCGATTATACGGTTCAGTCACATGATACATCTAAGATTATTCAACATCAGACACCTGAAACCACCGGTTGTCTCAAGTTCATATCCCTTTTCAGTGTCGAGAAAAAGTTACTTTAGAAAATTTATAACAGAATTTTTCTATGTAGCTGAGAAATTCTGAAACTTCGTATATGTGGTCTCAATTAAAGTACCTACACGCTATTAAAGTTTCAAACATGTTAAATCATTATGTAAACATCACAAGTCATCTGACACTGTACAAATTTTTGCACTTTTCCCACTCTATGATTTAAAAAAAGTTAAAAAGGTAAAAATATAAAATTACAACTCATAATTGCAGAAATAGATCAGAAAAATTTTGATGGTAATTTAGTTTTCCTCCATTTCATAATTTTCTCACAGTTGATGTTCAAACTCAAGTATTTATACTTTTTGTCCAACAGTAGCAGTGATGTTTTTGATTGTCTCAATTAATTATTGTGGTTCAAAACATGAACACTGAGAAATGTGATCCGAAAAATATTTGTTTTTATCCTAGGTAATATGTCTTGGAAACCATTTATTAAAAATACAGTAGAGTCCCGCTATTCCGAACCCCGCTATACCGAACACAGTTTGTCAGTAGTTAAAAACAGGAAAAATTATGAAGAGAATTAATTTTTGGTGAATAACGATCATTTATTGATATACAAAGTAGTTTTAAATATAAATTCAAATGTTAACTACAGTTCAAAAGGTTAGTTCTTGTATAACTTTATGTTTAAAAAGAAGTATTAGTTAAAAACAGAGCCAAGTATAATTAAAGACAAAAAATGAAAGTGGAATGAAAACTGGTTACTTAAGAGTTCTTATCGTCTTCATTTAAATAAATCTGAAGAATAAGCTATATTCATACACAAAATAACTAAATGATTAATACTACACACTTAAGAAGAAAAGTGAGTGATTTTTTCTGACGAAGAGCACTAAATTTACTTGAAGATGCAATGTTCCGCCATCACCGCATGAACATAAAGTCACTTGGTGTTGATGATGCATGTTGTTCGATGTAGCTTAAGGCGAGGTCTGCATGAGATATGATGTCAGTTTGAGCATTCATGTCTTCTTCATCACTTCGTCAATTTCATATCAATTTTCATAAAAATTTCGTCTGAATCAATCTCAGCTTGTGAGCCCTGCACCATTGCTACGAAATCTTCAGCTCTGTAATCCTGGTGGCCATTTATGGCCGTAGTTGGGTTGCTCTTTATGGCTTTATATATTTCATAAGTTTTTAGAGTATTCATTGCCACACCTTTAAATACATTCTGGGGAACGCTCTCTTGTTTGCCAGTGAGTCTTTATTTTGATGAAAAACTGTTACTTTGCCTTGCGGTATTTATTGTTTTTCTTTTTTGAGGTGCTGAAGAAAATTTTAGTTCTGCTTGGATACTTGTATTTTCCCTCCATTGGTTGGGATACTTCCAAAAAATACTGTTCAGGTTTTGGAGCATTAGTATAAAGCAGTTCTGTGTGTGTTTTAACCAGTGCTGTGGGGGTTACAAGTTCTGTGTTGGGGTTTCAACCAGTTCTGTGGGTATTGTAGGGGATTGCAACCAGTTTTGCATGTGTTTTGGCCAGCTCTAAATCTGAATTTTAATTCCTGTAGAAGTTTATGTTCTTGGTGAAAAAATCCTCCAACTCTTTGTTTTCTATACGGATTTTAGAAGTGTATGTTGGATTTTTCGTGAAAATTTTGTTTACAGGTATTGCAACTTCTTGTTGTTCTCTTTCCATATTGGCAGCATGCTTAGCAACCTAAAGAGATATGCTGAACATGGTTTTCCCTTTTTTTATGTGAGCCACTTTTTTTGCTAAGTTTTTGGCTTTTGAAATTGATATTATTTTTAGCTTTAGATATTGTAAACAGAAATATTTTAAAACCTGTCATTGGAGGTGCAAAGCCCTCATGAAAAAATGATGAGGGGAAGCTTTTTTGTTAGTTAATTCATTGGTTTTTAATGCAAACATATCTGATAAAAGAGATTTATAGATACAAAATTTAAGTGTTTTGAGAACTTAATTAAGCATTAGTTACACAGAATTATTTAGAAACTCCCACAACCACCTGGTTTGAAGAAGCGCTTCAACTGTTACAATGCGGCAACGTTGCATTCAGTTTCATCCGCCGGGCGGCCACGACTATACGGTCCAGTGCACATGACACCTCAAAGATTAATAAAGCAATATAAAATCAATCAGTATTCATTCAATAAAAATAAATATATATTCGACTCACTGACCTGAAACCACAGTTTGTCTCAAGTTCGTGTCCGTTTTCAGTATGGAGAAAAGGTTACTTTTAGAAAATTGATAACAGAGTTTTTATATGCCACTAAACAATTTTGAAACTTCGTGTATGTGGTCTCAATTAAAGTACCTACACGCTATTAAAGTTCCAAAATGAACTGATCATTACTTTTATTATTGTAAATTTTTAAACATCACAAGTAAAAAATGGTGTATTTTTCCCACTCTAATTACGATTTTAAAAAGGTAAAAATATAAAGTTACCATTCATAATCACAGAAATAGATGAGAAAAATGTTGATGGTAATGTAGTTTTCCTTCGCCTAATACTTTTCACATATCTGATGTTCAAACTCGAGTATTTACACTTTTTGATCTGACAGTAGGATTCATTTAATAAAATCTGATAATTTGGTGAATACAAATATATTACGAGATATAGTCAAAAAGTTCCTGGAATTGGTTGAAATGTGTTTATTGGACAAAGATAAAATCTTATAAACCTATATTCCTTGTACAAAATACTCTTCTCCAACAACAATACACGTCCCAACAATCATACAGATGATCAAAACACTTTTGACACTTATTTTTTTAAATATATTTCAATACTTTTATCACATTTTTACTGACAACTTTAGTACCTGCTAATCAATTTCCATTTATTGATATTTCTACCGTGTGAACAGTAAGAAATCGGTCGGCATGAGGTTAAGCGAATATGGAGGATGTTCTAACGTAGTAACGCGATCCTTGACTAGGTAGTTACGTACAAACAAAATTTGATGTGCAGGGGTATCGTCATGCAGCAAAATCCAATTGTTTTCAGTTCATTTTTTAGTCTGTTTCCTCCTAATGGCATCTTGTAAGTGCCTAAGAACTTTTGTGTGGATAAATTTACCTTTTATGCGCGATATCATCAATTAATTGTTATATTTCAGTTTGCATGGACAATTTTTGGAACTTGCTCAATGTTGTCATCTGTGGTTGCAGTCAAAGGGCGTCCACTACGATAATCATCTTCAATGTTTATGCGACCTTCACGAAAACGTTTGTGCCTTTCGTAAAATTGTCTTTTCTTCATCGCCTTGATTCTGTATGCTTGAATTGACATTTTAAGTGTCCCAGAAAATTACTTTTGAAGTAATAAACCAAATTCAATGTTTTTTAGCTGTTCATTAAATAAATTTTCAAAATGCAACAATTTAAACACGCAAATATACGAAAATTGCTCTCCACAGAGAAACAATGGCGGCTGGGCAACACCCACACTACCTATCTCTTCTCCAGGAGTAGTACTAACTAATAAACGGTGAAATTCCCACCAGCAACCACGCTGTGTGTCTCTGGACATCGATTTTGGGAACTTTTTAACTGTACTTCGTATATAGATAACTTTCGGTTTAGTTCAGTGGCTGCTGAACTTGCATAAACTGCAACCACACCCTCACCAGTAGTTATAGCTTTATAAAAGAAAGACAACATATAAATTGACCTGCAAACCAACCTTAAACCAGTCACTCCGATCTAAACCCAATATGCCTGGAAAAGAAGAATAGTGATGCTTAACCTAAAAACACAAATCTTTCATAAAGCTTACTGTCAGCGTATTCAAACTTATATATATTTGGAGAAAACCAGTTTTTTGGAATGTGAGTTTAATTTCCAATGAATTGAGTGTTTAAGAAACAAACACAACGTTTTGACAGGTATAACAAACTTCTGCTGTCTTCAGGTGTACTTACTAAATTAGCCTACATCTAAAACTATATATTTTTATTTTTCTTTTTTTCCCTTAACCCTTTCTAAATCAGAAAAGACTTAATATTACATGGTAAGGATTACTGTTGACAGTCAAAAGTCCTTAAAAAACAAATAACATAATTATACAAAGCAAAATATACAATATGAAATACAAAATAAATGCAAAATATGAAACAGTCAACAAAACACAGAGCTAGTTATTAAATAGACCATATACTCAATGACATACAAAAATAAATGCAAAATATAAAAAAAAGAAAAAATCAACAGAGCATAGATTAGGTTATTAAACAGACAAAATATTCATTGAGACACGAAATAAATGCAAAAATATGAAAAAATTCAATAAAACATAGAGCAGGTTAGTAAATAGACAAAATATTCAACTTGAAATAGAAAAAATATTACTATCCCAAGGGTCCAAGCACGCCCTAACACCCGCCCTCCCATACACATATAGTAGTACTGATGTGTACTATATGTGTATGGCCTACACGTACAATGGTACTGACCCACCCGCCCGCCCCTTACACGTACAGTGGCACTGACCCGCCCGCCCGCCCCTTACATGTACAGTGGTACTGACCCACCCGCCCGCCCCTTACATGTACAGTGGTACTGACCCACAACCCCGCCCCTTACACGTACAGTGGTACTGACCCGCCCGCCCGCCCCTACACATAGTGGTACTGACCCACCCGCCCGCTCCTTACACGTACAGTGGCACTGACCCACCCGCCCGCCCCTTACACGTACAGTGGTACTGACCCACCCGCCCGCCCCTTACACGTACAGTGGTAACCTAACCTAACTTAACCAACGTTAAATATCAACGTGTATGGGTGATGGATCACAAAATAACCATAGTAGGCATGAACACCATCTCCTTTTCTCTAATGTCCCCATGAGCTGTCCTCGCCAGTCTAGCTCACACATGAGTTCTGTAAATTATCATTGCTTCCTAAATTTTACAAAAGATAAGTGATTGAGCTATTTAAAATTTTTTGTGTCGTCTTCTTTTTTATTGTAATAAAGTGTAAAATACAATTTTGTTTTTTGTGTAAATATAGTTTTAGGTGTATATAGTTATTTTCTTTATAGCTATCCACAACAATGGACAAAGAAAATTATGCAAATACGGATTATACTATCCAGTTACTTTTTGAAGAGCCTATTTCCAAAAATGATTTGTCAATAAACTGGGCTAATATACATGTATCGGTAAAGAGGATGATTTTGTAAAAATTATGTTCATTGAAGACTCGGACAGTACCAATGCTGATCCCAATTTCTACTGTAGTTTTAGTAGTCAGATAGTGCGTTTTCTAACAGTGAAATGAGAAACAACAATGGAAGGAAACATGTAAGGAAATCTCCCTCTATATAATACACTTCATCTTCTGTGCAATTATCAGGTGATTCTGGTTTTAACCACACCAAGTCTGGTGAACTGTCTAGGCCTTTCCAACTCTCCAACAGATCTGAAGCACATAGAACACCCCAGAAAATCAATAACCCTGACATACCAGAAACTTCAAAGCATCCCGATTACCCTAAAGCACTTTGAACCCCACAAAAATTATTAATTCTCAGTCTCCAGACAACTAAGCAGTAAGAAATAACGATCCTTATATATTTGATCCAAATAGTAGAGTAATTATTAATATTATTACAACAACAAAAAACAGACATATATGTTTGTCAACTAATCCTGATTCTCAAAAGACTTGTGTTCATGCACGGAACATAGTGCTCACAAAAAGAAAGGTAAATAAATTCACACCAATTGTTTTCTTAAGATAAATGATATGTTAAACCTATTAACAGCATAGTAATGAAGAGATGAATAAACATGGTCAAATACCAAAAATAAAAACTCCATTAACCTGGCTCCAATTCATATTAATGAGTTAACAGCTGTTGTGGACATTTTAGTTATCACTGCTGTGTTAAAAGACACTGCTGTGCTGTTTCATTTAGAAGTTAGATAGCTGTTGTTCACTGTCCAATGTGGAACAAAGTGGAGCAAAATATAAATGTACATTAGGAAGCAACTGATCTGTTTATTTTGAACTGCTTGTGATTCAATGACATACAATAAAAGCTGTACATAAGAAAATAGATCCGTCTGCACCCATTCGGGAAATTTGGAAAGCTTTTGCTAAAAATTGTCACACAAAATACTCTCCTGGTGCATGTGTCACAGTCGATGAATAATTAATAGGGTTCAGGAGAAAATTACCGTTTAGGATGTATAATATTGTGTTGTAACAAAAAGAGATATTGTACAATTATATGATATGTATATCCTATGTAGGTAAAAAATCACTGACTGTTGTAATACCAATTGGTAAATACTTCGTAAAGGAAGTTACAAAGAGCTTTCACTACAACAAGCGTGATAGCGTGAAACTTGCTGAAGGCATTTTGAAAGATCCACAAGAACAATCAGTTTGTGAAGAAATGGAGTAGCACCTGAGTTAGCAACCAAGAGAGGCCTGTGTTATCGTCCATGTTTCTGTTTGATTGTGAAAAGACATTATCATTTTATTTTATTTTTCTTTCTATTGCAGAGTAACAAATTTTACAATGTCATGTAATCTTCACCATAATATAAGTATATAAAAATTTATAAAAATTCTAAAACTAAACATTTAGTGGTCATTCAATCCACATTCAAATACATATATTTTCAAAATTCATACAGCCACAGTCACACTGCTTTCCTGTCCTGCTATTCCCAGAGACTCATCATGAACTCAGAATAGAAAGCTTTAAACACCAAATGGTGTCTAAGCTGTTTTGAATTGGGTTTGGTTGTTAATTAAAAATCCTTCAGGTAGCCTGTTGATTAGTCTGACACCAACCTGATGTGGCATATGGTCTGATAGTGCCAATCTGTGTTGTTGTGTTCGGAAGTTGTCCTTGCCTTGGTGAATTTACCTGTTACGAATCAAGAAAGAACGTAATCTGCAGTATGGTATCACCTCATACATATAAAGGCAAAGGTTAGTAATTTCAACTCCCTAAAGTTGTGGTTCATCTTAGCAATTATTCAAACAGCCTTTTTTGAAGTTTAAAGACTCTTTCCATTTTGCTTTTTGCATAACCTCCCCAAAGACTCACTCCGTATGTCAGCATTATTGTTGAGAACTCTTCATATAGTATTGTTTTTTTAATGTGTTTATGATCGAGTAGTCATATGTTTGTGACAGGTGAATTTGTAGACTAATTGTTCATTGTTAATGGGTTTTCTTAGAATTGTGGCAATAGCTTGACATGTAAAGATTAAAGTGTTTATTGATAGTAATAAAGTATTAAAAAGTGATTCCAAAACTTGCGTAGTTCGAATTTGGAGTTACACCATAGTAGCGACCGTGACAGGACATTTTGACAAGCTAGTCTAGTACAAAGGATAGGTAAGAATAGTTACTATTATGGCTAAAGACTTAAAAACATTGAAATTAGCACTAACTCAGTTAAGAAGGCAGTTTACTGAAGGCTATAATGAGCTGAACACAGTAATAAATGAGGGTTCATTTATTACTGTGTCCAGCTAAATGTCAAGATTAATGCTCATTATATGGAATTATATGACATTGTAGATAGGCTATTCAGCAAAGATGACTAGATTCAAACCATGATATTAGTTGAAGAAGACATAAATTAAGATGATTATTCAACTGAATGTGACACTGTACCACAGATGGATTTCAATGAAAGCCAAATATGAAGCACTTCTGGAAGCAAACACTCACATTGGTAATAAAAGTAGAACTTCTAGTGATTCAGTAGACCTAAGATGCAATTGAAACTTTAACCTACCAAAACTGAATTTAATTGAGTTTGATGGGGCGTTAGGAATTGGATTTCATTTTGGGGCCAGTTTAAAAATATACACAATGACTCTGACCTACTGGCAGAGGATAAGTTTCAGTACCTTATTCAGGCTACAAAGCCCAGTAGTTTTACTACACTAGATGAAAGTTTTCCCCCTTCTGGAGAAAACTATACCACAGCCATAGAGCAATTAAAATCCAGATTTGCACGTGATGAATTTCTCATTGAAGTTTATGTCAGAGAACTATTAAAATTAGTTATGCAGCAAGCAATTAGTAATGTAAATATGCCTCTCAGTAAGTTATTTGACAAACTTGAAACCCAGTTGAAATGAAATGAAAAAAGTTTTATTTTGTAAGGCAAAGTTAGGACCATTAGGTCCTCTCTTACACTTAACCTCATAAAGAAAAATTAATACATAACTAGAATGAGTATATCTAAGAGTTCATACGTGTTCACAGCTGCTGAGCACATTATTTACAAGCTAAACAACAATACAAAATTAGAGTTTTAAGATAGTTAAAACTAACAAATTAAGCATCAAGCATGAAAGAACATAAAACGAAGAAGAAAACAAAAAACTATCCCTTACATGAAAAAATAAATAAACAAATAAAAAATAAATAAATAAAAAATAAAATAAAAATAAATAAAAATTATTCCATGAACTGATCACAACAAACACACATCACACATACACTCAGTCCAAAATTGACAGCACGGCCAAGGCCTACAACCCTCACGAAACAGCCGACAACCACTCCCTCAGTGCCGCAACAAATCGAGCTCAACTATCAATATTTCGAGTTGAAGGATCAAGTTTATTCCACAATCTGCAAGCAGTGACAGTAAAAGATTTATTGTAAAGTGCTGTTCAATGAGCTGGAATAGTTAACTTTGATGAACCCTGTGTCCCGATTACTGATGCTGAAGTTAAACACAACATTTGAAGCTAAATAAGAAGGATTTTTGGATTGAAGAAAATTGTACAGTAAAGATAAAATTTTCATCTTTCTGAACTCAAGTAACTTCAGTAAATTTAAACGTCTTAAGTAAGGAGTGATATGTTCATCTCGACGGAGATTGAAAATATAACGTAGACAGTAGTTCTGCGCTCATTTAAGTTTATCTGAAAGATGAGTAGGCATGTCATTGATGACAATGTCGCAGTAGTCAAAGTGGGTAAATACAAGTGTTTTCACTAGCAAAATTCTAACATCTAAAGGTAAACAGTTATAATATCTTTTAAGAGTGTGAATACCAGCAAAAACCCTATTACATGTTAAAGATACATGATCAGACCATGTAAGTGTAGTATTCATAAGGAGTCCCAAGTTCTTAATTTTGTCCCAGTAGTTAAGTGAATTATTATCAATAGAGATACGGAGTACTGTATCAAGATCAATCTGTGCCATCAGTCTGTTATGTCCAATAATAATAGGTTGAGTCTTGTTGTTGTTCAGTCTTAAGCTGTGCCTGAACGCCCAGTCACCAATAGATTTAATGTCAGAATTCATTCTATTAACCCCTTCATTTGTCTGATACTTCAACGTGAGAGTATATTTGTAAGTCGTCAGCATAAAGCTGATATTTACAGTGAGAAATGCTGTTGGACAAGTCATTGATATACAGAGTAAACAGTAGAGGTCCAAGTACAGAGCCCTGAGGGACATCTTTGGTTACACTTCCCCAATAGAGTATTTGTTATTTACATGTACACGCTGACGCCTGCCAGTCAGATAGGACTCAAACCAGGAAATACTGTCAGACAAAAACCAAGATGAGAAAGTTTGACTTTGAGCAGTGGATGTTGGACACAATCAAATGCTTTAGAAAAATCAAACAAAGTGAGCAATGTCACTTGTCTGATTGTCCCTAGATGTCATTGCTGGTGTGCCACAGGGTTCAGTCCTTGGCCCTTTCCTATTTCTAATATTCATAAATGACTTTAGCTGTAATTTACCAACCTCAACAATATTATTTGCAGATGACACAACCTTAATTTGTTCCGATAATAGTGTTTCTAAAGTTAATTTTCATCTCACTCAAAGCTTGGAATCAGCAAAATTATGGTACTGTGTCAATAATCTAATAATCAATAATAAAAAAACTGAACGTATTATTTTCTCTTTAAAAAAATATTTAGATCATACTAATGAATCTTTGTTCAAACCTGTTAAACTTCTGGGTATTATCTTGGACAGTAAACTCAGTTGGAATATCCATATTGAAGATGTTTGCAAGAAATTGGCAAGGTAATATATCTTTTGAGAAAGCTGAAATACTGTGTAAATTCAAACACACTCTTATTGGCTTATTTTGGTTTTTTCATATTCATTTCTGCTATGGGATCCGTCTTTGGGGAAATTCCAGTTCTGCTCATAAAGTTTTTGTGGCAAAAAAAGGCTGTGAGAATTATAGGTGGTTTTAACCTCACGTGAGTCCTGTAGGGAAAGTTTTTTTTATTTTTAATATAATGAATGTAGCTAGTATTTGTATTTTTATTAACCTGATTTCTGTTAGAGAAAATATTGGTAAATTTAAAAATAACAACCAAATACATGATACCAGGAAAAAGTATAAATTATTTATACCTAATGTTAGATTGGAAAAGTCATTAAAGAGTTTTAATTACCAACAGGTAAAATTATTTAATAAATTACATAAGGTCACTGCCTGTTAAGAAATTTAAGATAACATTGTCAAGATGGCTTAAATCTAAATCTTTTTACTCAATAGATGAATATCTGGATTGTTCTATATATGACTTAGTTCCATTATTTTTTATTCTTATTATATTATATTAGATTTTACTCTTATTATATTTAATATGACGATGCCTATTGTAATTGTAAATTACTTAATGGAAAATAAATCATTTGAATTTAGCTTTTTGAATATCCTCAGTGATATATAGCAGTGCAGTGGTGGTACTGTGATTTCTCCGAAAACCTGACTGAAACTTACTAAGAAGATCATTAATAGAAAGATAATTACATACTTGTTGGTGAACAATCCTCTCAAGACATTTAGAGAGTGCAGGTAAGATACTGATTGGTCGATGAGAAGATGGAGGGGACGTCTTGGTGATTGGCCAAACAATAGCTGATTTCCAGGCAGATGGGAATATTGAGGTTGCAAGTAATTTGTTCAAGATTGACGTGCTAACAGGTAAAACTGCGGGGATTATAACTTTTAATAATTTCATAGAAATGTTGTCTGCCCCAATCGCATTACTTTTAATCATCATAATGGATTTATGGACCTCATTCTCATTTGTCATAGTTAAAGTAAAATATGAATCACGAGGAGTTGGAAGCTGAGATCTTAGATGATCTGAAAAT
The DNA here is from genome assembly GCA_035578905.1 of Stictocephala bisonia. Taxonomy (NCBI): domain Eukaryota; kingdom Metazoa; phylum Arthropoda; class Insecta; order Hemiptera; family Membracidae; genus Stictocephala; species Stictocephala bisonia. Next base: position 79,045 of record JAQJVL010000953.1, on the reverse strand, counting down.
ACAATAGTCCCGGTGTTATCAACATTAATATAGTAATTATTAAGCTCATTAAGATTTACTGAGATGGGACTATCAAGTTTAATCCTGAACACCCCCAACTTCTTCATCATACGCCAGCATTCAGTAGATGATTTATTTCAGTGAAATATGTATATATGTACCTAGCTCTTGAACTTCGCATTTCTTGTTTAACTCTATTTCGTAGATGTTTATAGACATTTCTATCAATGAGGTCCTTAGTCCTCTTAAATTTCCTATGGATAGAGTCACGCTGGGCCGTAAAATGACGTATGGCAGAAGTGATCCAAGGGGAAGGTTGCCTGGTAATTCGTTTGGTTACAACGGGGGCATGTTTGTTCAATAGAAGTAGATCATTGAATAAATGTAGGGCATGTAGATACAAGAATATCACTGAAGTCGTCGACCATAATGTTAACATCATTAGCAGATAAAACTGTGTCCCAATTCTAATTTCTAGCATCTGCTAAAAGGTTAGCAGGGTTAATGCTTTTAAAATTTTGAAAAGAAACAAACTTAGGCACGTGCTGTGGCGATGTGACTTTATAAACACAGTACAGAAGATCATGTTTTGATATCCCAGGGACAGACAACTGGCCATGATGTGCAATTTTTGAGTTGAGTCACTAACTGCTACCAGGTCAATCAAGGTGTCAGAGTAATCAGTGTGGTGAGTGGGATGAAAAGGGAGTAAAGTTAAGTTACTTGAGTAAAACATAGTGGTAAGTTGTCGTTTGTCACACGTGTCTCGTCCCAGTAAATCAGTATTAAAATCACCCGTCACAATGACATGACTATACCGAGGCATCAGTCTTAACAGGACACTTTCGAATTCTGCCAAGGTCGAATACTTTAGGTGGTTGATAAAAAAGTCCAAGGAGAATATGAATATCATTAAGTGATATATCCATAAACATCCACTCAGGTCGAAATGGTCTTGAGGCGTCAGAGATCTCCAACATCTTAATAGTAATAGAGGACCTGATGTAAGCCGCTGTGCCCCCACCTCCAGCAAACAGACGGTCATTACGATAGAGAGTGTATCCTGGTATGTCTACAGAAGCTGAGGGTATGTGAGGCTTGAGCCACGATTCGGATATAAGAATACAATCACAAAATAGAGTTCTAAATAGTGAGCGGATTTCATCAATATGACAAGGTACAGACTGAGCATTAATATGAAATATCTTGCAGAAACAGCGATAAGGTGATAAGGAATGATAGAGAGTTGCTCAGTGGAGACGTCGGGCCTGGGCGCGTCATGACCCTGCACCAAAGAAAAGTGCGACGGACCACGGGGCACCACAGACCACAGTCGGCAGCACAAAGCTGGACTCTACAAACACACATACATTCAGCACAATTATACAACAAATTAAAATTTAAATTTTCAAAATAGACTAAATAAAAATATAGTAAAACCTCGCTAACTCGACAGTCCGGGTAACTCGACACTCGACAGATGGGTGCAAATTTATAATTATCTTTCATTATTTGTATGTTGACTCAAGAACGGTGGAAATGGCCGAGGGGGAAGGCGAGTCGATCTAGCGTGTCTTTTAGGCTACCTCGGGTCAAAGACCCGGTCTCGTCTACCCTCGGGGGGATAGACCCCGTCTACCCGTGGGGGGGAAGGTAGCTCGCTATTGTTTTCCTACCTGCTGTCACCGCTTTCACATTCCTAACTGTTTACCGCATATTCTTTTTGTCTGCTCAGTTTAGCATTGGCGGTGAACGTGATCGGTCGCTTTGTTTGTGCTAGTTGTTTTGTCATTCTAGACAGTTAGTGTCTTTCGTCTAGTTGTGATTGAAGTGTTGAAGTTGTGAATTTTAACAAGAAAATCGGGGACATGTCATCGCAAAAGAGGAAGCAAGTGTCGGTGTCAATGGAACTGAAATTCGATGCGTTGAAGAGACTGGAAAAGGGTGAAAATTCGAATAAAATTGCGTTGGAGTTCAATGTTGGGCGTTCTACAGTTCTCGGTTGGAAAAACAAAAAATCAGAGATTGAATCGTGGTGCTTAAAGAGAATTTGTACAGACTCAATTAAGGACAGAAAAAAAATGAAATGTGCCGTACATGAAAAAGTCAGCGAGGCTTTGCATCAGTGGTTTCGTGTGCAAAGGGATAAAGGAACGCCGATATCAGGGCCTATTCTTCAAGAAAAAGCACTGAAGTTTTACGAAGAATTAAAAGAAGACGGAGATCCTGCGTTCACAGCAAGTAATGGATGGTTAAACAGGTGGAAACAGCGGTATGGTGTTAAGCAAATCAGCATCTGCGGTGAAAAATTATCTGCTGACCCTGAAATTTTTGGTGAGTTTAAGAAAGGATTTCAAGAACTAATAGAAAAAGAAGGACTTACTGGTGATCAGATTTATAATTGTGATGAAAGTGGCCTAAATTATCACATGCTCCCAGCTAAAAGTTTAGCTTTAAAAAGTGAGAAGTCCGCTCCAGGTTACAAGAAAAGTAAAGAACAAGTCACTATTCTCGCGTGTAGCAATGCAACTGGAGAACACAAGTTTAAGCTTGCTATGATTGGAGAAGCAAAGAAGCCTAGATGTTTCAAACATGTAAAGTATACAAGCGATGGATTTGATTTGCCTGTATGGTATAGGAGTCAAAATAACGCATGGATGAATGAATCAATTTTTAAAGAGTGGTTTTTCAAACAATTCATACCCCAGGTTGAGTGGTTTTTGGAGAAAAAACTCTTCCAAGAAAAGCAGTTCTTCTACTGGACAATGCCACTACTCATCCAGACACTCAGTGTTTACAGGACAAAGATATTAAGGCAATATTTATTAACAACTAGTTCTTCCGGTGTCAACCGCGTCAAAGGACTATTTACAATATGTACAGTTCCAGACGTTTCGCCCATGCTACGATGTGGCATCCTCAGTAGTTAGGCTGAGAGTGAAGGTCAGCAGTCGCTCTGCCCAATATATGGCGATGGCGCAGCTGTCATGTGTCACGTAGACCAACTTGACCCGAGTCTGAGGTCACGTACGCACTTCCGCGTAAGCTATGATATCTTTAACTTATTAAGAACTGGTCCCCATGTTCTTGGCAACTTCATGCTATCTTCTTTGTTAAAATTATGTGTGATATGTACAGTTGTCCACCCATTCATGTACAGTTGTTATGAACATTGACAAGTATAAGGAGAAGATGAAAGAAATGTTACAAGAAGGGTCCTATAAAAACATTAGAAATCCTACTAGAAGAATATGTACGGCAGTAACAAAGGCAATCAAATCGGCAGTTAACTTAGAAGACAACATCAAGAGTAGTTTAATCACATCAGATCCGAGGCCTCCTTTGTTATACGGACTACCGAAGATTCACAAGGATATGCGTCCTATCATCAGTTCAATAGGATCCCCCACTTACAAGATTGCCAAATTTATAACGAAGCACTTAAGTGAATACGTTGGGAAGACTGAATCATTTGTGAAGGATTCCAGACATTTCATAAGCATCTTAAGAGGGATTACACTATATAAAGATGACATCCTTGTAAGTTTCGATGTAGAGTCGCTTTTCACCAAGGTGCCGATTTCTGAAACCGTAGAACTAATCAAGGACATCCTAAGCCCTGAATTAGCTGAACTTGCCTACGATCAACTTTTTTCTACTTCGATGGCAAGTTCTATGAACAATAGATGGAGCAGCAATGGGTCCACCTTTATCACCAGTAGCAGCTAACTTGTACATGGAACACTTCGAGAAGATGGCTCTACAATCAGCTGAAAATAAACCTAGGAAGTGGCTTCGTTACGTGGATGACGTTTGGGCGGTCTGGCCACATGGAAGGGATGCTCTGGATGGGTTTTTACTTCATCTGAATTCAATCCATCCCAACATAAAAGTTCACCATGGAGATCGAGAGGGGAAAACAACTGGCGTTTCTGGATGTTCTTACTACACGGAAGATAGATGGATCAATAGGCCATTCAGTATACCGCAAACCAACCCATACGAACAGATATCTGAATGCCGCCTCACATCACCATCCATCCCAGAAAAATTCCGTCATAAATGCCCTTATAAACAGAGCAATCCACATATCGGACAAAGAAAGCTGGAATGGAGAAAAACACCTGCTAAAAACTACATTGAATTGTAATGGATATAACAAGATGGACATCAACAGGGCTTTCAAGAAACAAATATCTGAAACAAATATCTAAATCAAATAAAGAAGCACAACCAATAGGAAAACAGCAGACCAATAATAGTTCAGCCAATCAAGATGGAGGACAGCAATCGACCAATGCAAGAATACCAATGGCGTATTTACCATATATCAAAGGAACAACAGACAAAATTGGTAGAATTTTAATGAAGAATGACATCAAGACAATATTTAGGCCACCGAATAGACTACAAGATTTACTTCCATCTTATAAAGATAAGATACCTCTATCTACGCCTGGCGTCTATGAAATACCATGTGACTGCGGTTCAGTTTATATAGGAGAAACGAAGAGACAAGACATATTAGTATCAACAAGACTAGTATCAACAAGGAGCATATAAGACATACTAAACAAAGATGTCGATAAGTCAGCAGTAGCAGAACATAGTGCCCTTACTAAACATGGAATTTTATTTGACAAGACCAAAGTATTGGCCAACATCCCGTTTTATTATCTGAGAAGAGTTAGGGAAGCCATTTAAATATACAAAAGAGGGGATAATTTTAACAAAGAAGATAGCATGAAGTTGCCAAGAACATGGGGACCAGTTCTTAAGAAGTTAAAGATATCATAGCTTATGCAGATGTGCGTACGTGACCTCAGACTCGGGTCAAGTTGGCCTACGTGACACATGACAGCTGCGCCATCGCCATATATTGGGCAGAGCGACTGCTGACCTTCACTCTCAACCTAACCACTGAGGATGCCACATCGTAGCATGGGCGAAACGTCTGGAACTGTACATATTGTAAATAGTCCTTTGACGCGGTTGACACCGGAAGAACTAGTTGTTAATAATGACTCCAGCCGCTTAAGCTTACAAAATAAGGCAATATTTCTTCCACCTAACATCACATCTCTCGTACAGCTAATGGATCAAGGCGTTCTGGCAGCTTTGAAGAAAAGATATCGACGTAAGCTACTTTCATCTTTAATATTAGGCATGGAAGAAGGTTATGACTTGTTGTCTAAGCTAAAAAATATTGATTTACTGGACATTATTGGCTGGTTGAATCAATGTTGGAATGAACTAGAACCAATAACTCTTGTTCGTTCGTGGAGGAAACTTTTGGATCATTCGGGAAATGAATTTTTGGAAAAGAGAGAGGATCATGAAGCCTCTAATTTGATTGAACTTATGAAGAAGATTCCTGGATGTGAAGATACCGTGGAAGATGATGTCAGAAAGAGGATGGATCTAGATGGGGCCAGCGAACCACTAGGAGAAGATGAAATTATTGCTGCCGTGAAAAACCAAGGAGCAGAGAAGGAAGAAAGCGACTCAGAAGATGACACGGAGAGGAGTAATCAAAAAGAGAAGATGAGTCATAGTGACGGTGTGAAGTACCTCGAAGGAGCCTTGCGTTATTTGGAGCAACAAGGATCGTCTGCGATGGACATTTTATTCCTCTGGCGACTACGTGACGAAGCAGCCAGGTGCCGAATTCAGAAAGAAAAACAATCCTCAATAAAACAATTTTTCCAACGAATTTAGTTAGTGTATTGTAATTGTTAGACATTCAAGTTTTCTTTGTGGATTGTTCAAACAGCAGCTGCATTTATGTAAGTAATAAATTTATGTATATACTGTAGTCAAATTCATTGTGTGTTCATTTAGTAAAACCCATTACAATTACTGTACATTAATGTTCTGGATAACTCAACAACCCCTAAACTCGACAACGTCTGGGTTCACAAAGTGTTGAGTTAGCGAGGTTTTACTGTACATCTTAAACATATACAGACCCACATTACTCCTACATATACTAAACAAAAATAATATATAATGTAAAGAAAATTAAAAAGTATAAACTAAAAACAATTAGTAAAATAATCAAAGGCAATCAGTTGATATTTGTATAAGTAATACCCAGTTAAGAGCACTTGAAACACTTGGTGTTACTTCTGAGAAGTATGCAGCTATGCTTTATCCCTTAGTTGAGTCGACATTACCTGAGGACACCTTAAGAGCATGGGAGCGTGTACGAACATCCCGAAGATCAATGGTAGATTCTAACAACCAGACATGGGCTGATAACTCTATAAATTATTTACAGGAGTTGCTGAACTTTTTAAGCGCAGAAGTTGAGAGTGAGGAGCGTTTGGCACTTGCATGGCAGAACTTCATTTCTTCCAAAGATGACAACGTAGTAGAGAGCAACCGCCATTGCAATTCACATGTAAAGAAGAATGAAAATCAAGCTAAACTTCCTACTGCTGCTACCATTGTCACAACAGAAAACCACAAGTTAGTGAGTAACTGTCTGTTTTGTAAGAAGTCGGACACAACATTCAAGAGTGCTTTTTATTTCACAAACTTAACTTAAACAAAAAAGAGATTTTATTTTCAAAAAGGGAGTTTGTTTTTCTTGTTTGAAGTTAGGACATACAACAAAGAATTGTAAAGTTTTTGTCAATTGTTGTATTTGCCACAAAAAACACCACTCAGTAATGTGTAAGGGAGCTAATCAATCAAAAGTAAATGAACACATGACGAGCCATCAGTTAAGTCCAAATCAGATAGTGATGTAAAGGGCAAGTCTGAAGTTTTTATCTCTCAGGGCAGTGAAACGTTACTGCAGACACTCTTGGTTAAAGTTGCGAGTCAAAGTCGACAGGAATATCTTGCTAGGGTATTATTGGACATAGGCTCCCAAAAGTTGTGTGTCACAAAAGACTGTGTAGAAAAACTAGGCCTTAGTGAAATTGGTGGAGAGGTAATTAACCACAGTTTGTTTGGGGGTGTAAATATGCAACAAACCACACACAAAACTTACTTAATGACTGCAAAATGTTAATACGTCATTTCAGATTACTGTATCCACTTTGGACCAGGATATAATTTGCAGCAATGTACACAGGCTGCAAGAAAATGAGTGCTTATCAGCCTTAAATAGAAAAGGTATAGTTTTTACTGATATAGGGAAGTGTTCCAGAAATCAAGGTGCTACTCGGTGCAGATGTCATCGGAGAACTTTATATAGGAAGGATGGAAAATATCAGGAGAGGCCTCATCGCGGTAGAGACTTCTCTTGGCTGGACCGTAATGGACCGTAAAACAGCAGTGCAAGGAAGTAAAGCAACATAATTCACTTTTAAATTTGTTTATTTCAGGGAAAGCTGAAGTTCCAGACCTTTGGAGTTTAGATACCTTAGGTATAAGAGACCCAGCTGATGTAAAAAGTAGGTCACATATGGAGGCAGAAACTTTAAGACATTTCAAAGATAATGTCAAAGTGGATGACAACGGGAGGTACGAGGTGTGCATACCATGGATTGAAGGGCACCCGACGCTACAATCTAACCGGGTTCTTGCTGAGAAAAGGCTGTTGTCCATTACCAGAAGACTTCATAAACTTAATAAATTGAATGATTACGATGAAGTATTAAATGGTTCGTTAATAGATGTTATTATAGAGAAAGTTCCAGAAACTTGCAATACCACTACTGGACATTGCTTACCTCATCAAGTTGTCGTGAAGGAAAGCAGTATGACCACAATGTTTCTGCGAAGGACCACAATGGTGTCAGTTTAAACTCTTGTTTAGAAAAAGGCCCAAATTTAGTTCAACTAATCCCTCCGCTCGTCATGAAGTTTCGACATCAGATTGGTGTTATATCTGATATCAAAAAGGCATTTATCAGATTAGCTTAGTCAACTGCAGATAGAGATTACCTCAGGTTTCTTTGGTGGGATGACTACAAAAAGAAGAGCGTGACTACTTACAGGCACTGCAGAGTTGTATTTGGTGTCACATCAAGCCCTTATTTATTAGGTGCTACAATTTCACATCACTTGGACAAGGCACCTATAGAGATGAAGGAGACGGCTGAATGACTCAGAACCTTATTTATTTTATGTGGACAATTGTGTCAGTTGAATCATTAAATCGTTTTGTTAGAGACTTCAACCTTAATGAATTCAGGGCAATTTAAATTGAGAGGTTGGTGCAGTAATGTACCTATCAGGGGGACCGACTTCGGAGACAACTATTCAGGGGAAACTACTGTACCTTTTCTTGGCATGTTATGGGATACTCGAGAAGACATTTTATTTTGTGAAATTAGATCACTGTCAACTGCAGAGGAACGAGTTACTAAGCGGAGCGTTTTGTTGCACAGTGCATATTTGATGTAGAGGGATTCACAAGCCCAGTATCTTTAATACCAAAACTTCTACTTCAAGAAACGTGGGCGAAAAAACTTACTTGGGATAAAGAACTTCCAGATGAAATTGCTTGTAAGTTTTTGAAATGGTTGAAAGAAATTAAATGGTGGAACATTGTCGTATCCAGAGAACTCTCAGCTATTTTCCAATGACTTCTAATGAAATCACCATTCATGTGTTTTGTGACACTAGCAAATATGCATATGCTGCTTGCATATTGTGAGAAGTAAATGTGGAGATAAAGTCGATGTGCAGCTGGTGAGTGCAAAGTCTAGTATAGCTCCACTGAAGAAGATAATGTGCAGGCGCAAAAGGTTTTGAACTTAACTTCTAGGTGTTACTTTTGGTCAGATTCGACAACTGTTCTAACATGAATCAGAGTGGAAGAGACCTGGAATACTTTTGTAGGCAAACAGGTGCAAGGAAATCTGCCAGACTATAGACAAAGATGATTGGCACCACGTTCCAGGAGACATGAACGCAGCTGACCTTCCGTCACGAGGTTGTGGAGCCAAATTGTTATATGAGAGTAGGTGGTGGGAAGGACCAGCATGGCTTAGTGAAGATGAAAGTAAATGGCCTGACTAGTCCAGAGATTGACGATAAGGAAGCTTATTTAGAAAAGAAGAAGACAGTAACTTCTTCAGTTGTAACGGAGAGTTACAATTTTACGGATTGTCTGTTGTACTTCTCAAAGTATTCAAAAGTTCTATGGATGATCACTTGGATTATGAGAGATTCATTAATAACTCTTTGTCTAACCTTATGTCAACGAGAGGTGAGCTGAGTATTACTGAAATAAATTAAGCTGAGATCAAACTTATTAGATGTATTCAAACCAAGTGTTTTCAGAACAAGAATTAAAGTCTACTGAAGAATCTTCCAGTTTTCACTGATGAAGACAGATTTTTGAGAGTTAGAACGAGATTAACTTTGGGTAATTACAGTGAAAACTTTAAGACTACAATATTACTGCCATCAAATCATCCTCTTGTAACATCACTGATAATGGAAAAACATACATTGCATCAGCAGGCGGGAGTTCAAACACTTCTTGTTATTTTAAGGGAACAATTTTGGATTGTTAGGGGAAGGAAAAATGTTCAAAATGTTTTGTTGAAATGTGTCAAATGTAAGAGGTGAAGACAGGGACTACTCCTTTTTCTCCTCTCCCAACGGAAAGGGTTTCTGATTGCAATGCATTTCACACCACAGGGATTGATTTGGCGGGACCACTTTATTTAAGAGATGGAAACAAAGCTTGGATAGTATTATTCACATGTTCTGTGTACAGGGCTATCCATCTGGAGTTGATTGAATCTCTATCAACTGACGCATTCATCAACACACTGCGTAGATTTATCGCTAGAAGGGGACAACCTTCTATTATTTTCACAGACAAAGGCACTTATTTTGTTGGTGCGAATAATCTTCTCGACAAGTTGGATTGGAAGCAGAAAAGACTGAAGTTTGAAGTTAGCAAAATTCTTTGGAAATTCGACCCTCCTAGTGCTTCATGATGGGGAGGCTGGTGGGAAAGACTTGTGAGAATGGTGAAGGAATTGCTGCGTAGAAACCCTGGTTCAGCACCTCTTAACTAAGAAGAACTGATGACTTTGTTGTGTGATTGTGAGGCTACCATCAATTCAAGACCATTGACTTACGTTTCGGATGACTTTGAAATATTGCAACCTCTTACTCCTTCAAAGTTTCTGCAACCAATTGTCAAGAGTTTTATGATTTTGATCAGATCAACACGGCCTGCCTCAACAAGCGTGTGCGCTATGTTCAAAAACTCAGAGAAGCTTTAAGAAGCAGATTTAGGAAAGAGTATTTATCAATGCTTGTTCATAGAGCTAAGTGTAAACAACCTTCAAGAAAAATAAAAATTGGTGATGTTGTTTTTATTGGCGATGACAACACGAAAAGACTGAATTGGCTACTAGCACTTGTAAAACAAATGTATGAAGTGAAAGATGGTTATACAAGAGTTGCAAGACTACAAACGGCTACTAGCACTTGTAAAACAAATGTATGAAGTGAAAGATGGTTATACAAGAGTTGCAAGACTACAAACGGCTACTGGTAAACTTACTTGACCCATCCAGCGACTGTACCCTTTGGAAGTAAGAGCAGGAGAAGAAGTTAAAAACTGTTCAAAGAAGAGTACTGATACAGAAGAAGAGAGATGTGAGAAGAATGATACAGAAGAAGAAAATAGTAAGAAGAATATATCAGCTTATGAGAGAAACAAGAAAGTTACAGAAACTAAGATGACTACAAAAGAAAGAAGTGCAAGACACCACAACGACTTGATTTGTAATTTCTCCAATAATTTTCATGTAATGTTATTTGATTTTTTTTCTGTAATTTTGTTTTCCCAAAATTACAATGTGGGGAGGATGTTGAGAACTCTTCATATAGTATTGTTTTTGAATGTGTTTATGATCGAGTAGTCATGTTTGTGACAGGTGAATTTGTAGACAAATTGTTTACAATTGAATGATTACGTAATGGTCGCTAATCGCGATTTCTCACAAAAGTAGTTTTTCCATTTTATAATAATACTCTTTATTTCCATCATTAACAACCAAATATCCAATGGTAAAAAAATAAACTAGAAAATTAAGCTAATCACTTTCACAGTTGTATGATTAGCATGAACATTAAAATAATAACAATTAGAAAACAAGTGAGTCAGTGTACTAATTTATAAAAACAGTCAACAAATTCTCTCTCCATGGTGTTGCTGCATGCCGACGCTTATAATAAATAATAATAATGAAAACTGATAATAATTAAGCTGAAGATGTATGTAATAGTAATTAAAAAATAATAATTGAAAATTCAAGACATAAAATTGGTTAAGCTTGTAAAATTGTAAGTATATATGCAATAAATGTTAAACAGAAAGCACACAAAATTATATAGAGTCGAACAATCAACAAAATAAATAACCAATATACAAAATAATAGATTATCGTCAATATTTGAATATTTAAAATTAACTATACTAATACAATTACTGATATATACACCCTTATCCTGAGTAAAAATTAAATACACCAATAGCACAAATTAAAAACACATCCACCCCTGTAAAAAACAAAAAAACCATATAGGTGGACGGACATAAAACATGTACACAATACTTAAACTAATTACACCTCAAAATCGGTTACTTACACAAAAAATACAATATATGTAATAAAACAGTATGACCTTGGATAGATTCAGTGTTATTGGTTAACCTCATAAATGAAAATGATATTGAAATATTGAAGTAGCCAAGATTTAAGTTTCTTACAGAAGCTGTTCAATTTGTCAATTGATTTTATTTCAAGCGGTAAATTATTAAAACATTTTGGCCCAACTATAGAAAAGATTGTTTGAATGAATCTTTATTAATTTTTAGTAATCTAAACTTTCTGCGACATGTATTTCTTGTTCTGTAAACTAGTTTGTTTGTTCCAACATTCCCACTCCGTATATAAAAGATCCTAAGAATCTTAAACACATATAGATGTTGTATTTAAATGTAGATAAATAGGATAGGCACTCTCTTTTTCTTTTCCTTACAATAATTCTCAAGATATAATTTTGCATTAGTGACTTAAAAGTACTGCCCAAACAAACAATCCCATACTGCATTTTTGAGTGAATTAAGGCAAAAAACAATGAGCACAACAATTTTTGGTTGCAGAAATTTCGTAAGAAGTAAAATGTCCTCATTGATTTCCTAATTATGTTGTTTAATTCTGTTATATGTTGTCTCCAATTAAGCTTTTCATCTAAAACTACTCCTAGGTACTTGAAACTGTCAACTTTTCTATAACTTCGCAACAGCAGTTACCTCCCATACATAGTGCTGAGTGAGAAATTAAAGGTTAAACTCTCTTAAATTAACATATTTAGTCTTACTAATGTTAACTTTCATTTTATTTTTCATAAACCAGGTTTGCAATAATTCCAAATCCAATCCTATATTCCTTCACATAACTACAGAGTCATTGTTTTTATAAATAATAATAATTTTTATTTTCCAAAAACAATACATTAGAATAAATTCAGTAGCATAATATCTAGAAATTAAATGTGATCTGTAAATTAAATATAACATGTGTAAAACTACATATGTAACTTAAAAAGTATCATGCTCAGGCTGACCAGTCTTGTGCTATATTACTAAAGATTGGATAGTTAATAATAAAAGATAAATACAAATAAAGTGCTTTTTACTATTACTTTAAATAATACTCAATACATAAAAGTTAGGTTTTGGAAAATGAAACTTCCAAGGCAAAGCCTGATTGGAGGAAAAAATCAATAGATTAACCAAATAAATACAATCAAGATAATACAGGGCTGCAAATAATCGTCATTTTTACAACTTCCAATAGACATATAACTAAAAATAAAATGTTTATTTCTAAATAAGCCATTTATTAGTATGAACAAAAAGACAGTTTTTTGCAGGCTATATCATCTAGAAAAAAGCTATATCATCTGCAAAAGCACTCCTACTTCCAATGAATCTTTGGTCAAACAGGTTATTTATAAAAATTAACCTGCACAGATAACTGATTCTTGTGAGACTCCTGAAACTAAGGCAAGGATGAACTTAGCTTATCCTCGATTCTCACTTGTTGAGTTCACCCTGAAAGGAAGTTCTTAAAACCAATTTAAAGCAATCCCTCTTATACCAATAATTGACAATTTTTCTAACAGAGCTTCATAGTCAACTAAGTCGAATGCTTTTTAAAAATCTATGAACAGTCCCACTACTTTTTCATTGTTGTTAAAACAAGAGTATATTGTATTTATGACGTCAATCAAAGCTTCTTCTGTAGATTTTTCTTTTTGAAATTCATATCAATGATTTTTAATAATTCTAAATTGATTGAGGTAGTTAATGAGTCTAATGTTTACGATTGTCTCAAATATTTTTGAAAAAATTGACAATAAACTAGTAGGTCTTAGATTTTCTAAATTTATTGCACTGTTCTTTTTTGATAAGGGGATAACTACACTTAACTTCAGGTTATCAGGGAATGTTCTAGTACTTAAACTTAAATTAATAATATAATTTAAAATAGGTGCAATCAAATAGGAAATTTCTTTGATCAATCTAATATTAATAAGATTGAAGCCAGTAGAGCATTTATTTTTCAATTGCTTAGTTACATTAATTATTTCGGCCTCAGAAAGGACAGTTGTGCTCCACCAGCGGCTGCACGCCGGGATGCGTGGCAGCCTGACCTTGAACTTGACCAACCGCTGACGGCACAGAGATAAGATGTTTGTTTATAGTGACGGCAACAATGCTAAATTCGTCTAGCATGCTCCCGCCATCTAAAACTATTTTGCTACACCCTTCTTTGTGTACTGCTCCGTTAACTCATTTATGATTTTACACTGCTCAGAACAATCTCCATTACATTCTGTAAGTTTGTTAGAAGAATATTGGTTTTTAGTTAAATCTATGTCAACGCTCAATTTATTACAAAAGCTATCAAAGTAATTTTTAAAGTTTCTATCGTATGGCCTCAATTTATACCTCTTATAAAGCTGTTTTCTCTTTTCAATTCGTTTTAAAATATCGTTGGTGATCCAAGGACTAATTAATTTTGCCTTCTATATTTTGTATTTATAGTAATTAACTTTTAATTGTGCTGAACTAAGTTGGTTATTATATCATGAAATGTATAAAAGACTACAATTCACATAGTTTCTTATCATACAAACACTCAAGTCAACTTGAATTTGCTTAGCTTTAATAGTTTCATAATCTAAAATGGATATAAATGATGGCTGCTTTAACTTCCGTGGCATAATCTAATCGGCTGCTGTCTCCTAACCTCAAGCCTAGTATACAATGATCCATTATACATAATTCAAAAACTACAACCTGAAACTTATTAATATTACGGTTTTTAACAAAAATGTGATCCATGCATGTTTTACTATCCATGCTTGTTATCCTTAGGGGTTTGTTTACTAATGAAAGAAATATGTTATTAGTTAGTAGGTCAGTATAATTCTGTGTGTTCAAATATTTATCAAGCTAGTTATGGTTTATATCTCAAACGTAAACAGTGTTACTGGTAAAACTAGGTATAATGGCTGATACTTCATCAACAGTCTTCTTCTGTAAATTTGTGCAACCTGTAAAGACATGTAAGTTTAAAAAAAGGAACCTTTAAGCCTAATATATAAATGTAAATCATCAGCAGTAGACATATTACATTTTTCCTGATCATGCAACAGTTCGGACTGGTATGGCCTTCACTCACTACTTACTCCATACCTGAGTGTCCCAACACCGTTGTGTAAGCGACTGTACTATCGCAAATCTTCATTAACGAATTTCCCTTGAGGAGAAATTTGCTATTGCGGAATTCATCCGGCCCCTAAGTATACATGCATAGTGATTCTCGGGTTGGTATAAAATGATAGAATAATTATCTTTTAACAATTTATAGTATTATAAAAAATAAAAAACTTCTAATCCATTTTAAAATTTACACTGATTGACCCACCCGCCCACTCACACACATACAATGGTATTGACCCACCCACACACCTATACACATACAGTGGTATTGACCCACCCACCCACTCATACACATACAGTGGTATTGACCCACCCGCCTACCCATACACATACAATAGTATTGACCCACCCGCCCACCCATACACATACAATGGTATTGACCCACCCACCCACCCATACACATACAGTGGTATTGACCCACCCGCCCGCCCATACACATACAATGGTATTGATCAGCAACATAGCAAATAATACCACCAGATCTATATCTATCATTACAACAAGCAAACTGTTGGTATCCTGGAATATTATAAAAATCCAATTCCTCACTCCCAATCCATGTTTCGCTAAGCATAATAAATTACAGATTCGTAATTATTTCACTAATTTCAAATAGAAAAAATTGAAACTTCTTCGCACGCTTCTAATATTTACATACAGTAAATTGTAAGACTTTGAATTGTTAGGAGGACAACAACAATTCTTAGTCATTATTAAAATGAGAGTTGCTATCATTAGAATTCATGGTAATTATGCACTTTCTTCCCACCTCTGAAAATATGATTTCATGTTGAAAAAGTAGTGAAATATGAGTTTATAGCTCTTGAAGAGTTTAATTTCATTTGCGGAAAACTCGTTTTTTACCGAAAAATCGAAAAACTAGTTTTTTATCTGATAGGGAAAAACCAACGTTTTTCCATTTCTCGTGTTTTTTTATGCTAAACACAAATATATAACTGGTTTAGTAGTAAAATTATTTTTTCAGCTCGAAAAATGAATTGTTTACTGACATAACCAAACATAACCTAACTTATGCTAATTGCCTATTTTCTCAACAAAAATTTGTAATTTGCATTATATTTGAGTGTTTGGCCTCCGTGACAGTCTGCTGGCCGTCACTCCAGCAGGAATATAGGTGAATTCGTTTTTGTGATTAATAGTTGTTGTATATAATGGTCGAGTAATGGCCGCTAATCGCGATTCGCCGCGATAGTAGTTTTTCCATTATATCTCGATAAATATTTATAATAAACAAAAATAGTTTTCAAATTTGTATTAAGCGCAAAAAACACATAAAAAAAAGATGATTAAAATACCATTAAAAAAATTAACGGAAATATAACAAAAATACTACAAGTTGTGACATTGGTTTTTTTCAAATTTTTCAGTAAAATAGGTTATTTCCGTGGAATAAAAAGCATATCTCATGAAAATACAGCCAATTCTAGGCCCATTTCAAGCAAAATGTTCCAAATTTGTTTGGTGGCAAGAAACTGCATAAATACCAAATTCACAGAAAAAAAGGGGTAATTATGCACTTTCTTGCCACCTCTGAAAATACAATTTCATGTTAAAAAAGTGATGAAAGATGAGTTTATAATATCTCTTGAGGAGTTTGATTTCATCCGCGGAAAACTAGCTTTTTACCGAAAAATCGAAAAACTAGTTTTTATCTAATAATGAAAAACCCAACTTTTTTAAAAATCGTTATTTTTCGACAAATTTTTTTCCCATTTCTCGTGTTTTTTATGCTGAACACAAATATATAACTGGTTTTATAGTAAAATTATTTTTTCAGCTCAAAAAATGCATTTTTTACTGACATAACCAAACATAACCTAACTTATCCTAATTGTCTATTTTCTCAACAAAAATTCGTAATTTGCGTTAAATTCGAGCATTTGGCCTTCGTGACGGCCTCCCGGCCGTCGCTCCGGCGGGAATACAGGTGAATTCGGTTTTTGTGATTAATAGTTGTTGTATATAATGATCGCAATGACCGTGCGCTATCCTACTTTGGCGTATACGGAGCGTCCCCTGGGTGGCGGATAGGGGAAAGGCCGGTGGATCTGCTTAAACAGTCCTCCCGGCTAGGTCTAAGAGACCCGCTGACCACAAGTAGGTGCGGCCCTCCATTCATATTGGGGGTTGAGCATAGGGCTAACAACCCTATCTTGTAAAACACCATTGTTACGAAACGCCAACAAGCCTCGGAAGTGGATAGATCAAATGGATTAAGACCCAAGCTTAGAACAAAGGAATTGAGACTCGGCTCATGGAACATTAGAACCCTGGCGGTGCCAGGTAAAGTAGATATTATCAGTGAAGAATTTGAAGCCTACAAGATAGATGTGGTAGCACTACAAGAAAGCAAATGGCCATTCTGTGGAAAAATAAACACTAAAAGTTACCAAATACTATATAGCGGCTGTGACGATGGAAGACACTATGCAGGTGTAGGGTTTGCTGTCAATTGTTAGAATCAGTCATAGCCTATGAAGCAATAAATGAGAGGATATGTACAATTAGGTTTAAGGGAAAGTTTAATTATCAATGATAAGTTTCTATGCACCTACAGAGGATAGTGAAGATGATGAGAAAGATATATTCTATGCTCAGCTAGAGGAAACATTTTCAAAGTTACCAAGCTATGATACCAAAATCCTTCTTGGAGATGCTAATGCTAAGGTAGGAAGAGAAACCATGTGGGAGAGTGTGGCTGGCAAACACAGCCTACATAATATATCAAATGACAATGGAATAAGACTGCAAAGCTTTGCTTCTTCGATGAATCTGTACATTGTCAGTACTAAATTTCCACGTAAAGATATACATAAAGTAACATGGACATCACCAAATGGAAATACGAAAAACCAAATCGATCATGTTCTGATTGATAAAAGACACATCAGTACAGTAGTAGATGTAAAAAGTAAGAGAGGGTGGTACAGAGTGTGGTACAGACCATTACTTGATTCTAACAAGACTTAAACAAAGAATAAAAATTGAAAAAAGAAATGTTAATAAAATAACAGAAAGACTGTATCTGGATGAAGATAAGAAAATGGAGTTCCAAGTGAAAATCTCAAATAGATTCGAAGCTCTACTAACAGAAGAAGATGAGGAAGAGACACAAGTAGAGACAATGTGGCAAACCTTCAAAAAGAACATAAAAGAAACAGCAAATGAAGTTTTTATAAAGAAAAAGAACCCAATAAAACCCTGGTTCAATGAAGAAGTGCAGAGAATTAGTAATTAAAAGAAAGGAAGCAAAAAATAAACATCTAAAATGCAGAAATGCTGAAACTAAGGAAACATACAGAAAAATAAACTTGGAAGTAAATAAAACATTAAGACGAGAAAAAAGAAATTTTATAAATAATAAACTAACAAAGGCGGAACAAGATTTAACAGTGAATAACACTAAGGAATTTCACAGAACTGTGAGATTTTTTCAGAAAGGTTACAGTCCTAAAGTAATGGGAGTAAAAAACAAAGATGGAAATACAATAGTGGAAACATCTAAAATACTTCAAAGATGGAAGAACTACTTTGAAAACTTATTAAATGCTGATAATAACATAGAAGATGAACAAGAGGTGAACATAGAGGATGTAAATCAGGAAGATGTTTTAGAACCAACTATAGAGGAAATTGAGAAAGTGATGAAAACATTAAAAAATGGGAAAGCACCAGGAGAAGACGGAATACCTATTAAAGTAATCAAAAGTGGTGGTATTAAAATAATGAAATGCCTACATACAATGATATTGAAAATTTGGAGAATGGAAGTTATGTCAGTGGAGTGGCAAGAGAGTGTGATAATACCACTATTCAAAAAAGGAGATAAGCAGGAATGTACAAACTATAGAGGAATATCACTACTTAATTGTACATATAAAATACTCTCAAAACTAATATTAAACAGACTAAAAAGATATGGAGAAGAAATAATAGGAGAACAACAAGCAGGCTTTATGAAAGAAAGATCAACTACTGACCAAATATTTATTATAAAAGAGCTGGCCTCAAAATACTGGGAATACAACAAAAATCTATATATATTATTCATTGACTTTAGAAAGGCTTATGATAGCATTGTGAGATCAAAATTGTGGACATATCTTAGACAAAAAAATCCCAGAAAAGATAATTAGACTAACAAAAATGTGTGTTGAAGGATCAAGAGGGAAAGTAAGAATAGAAAGAGAATTTACAGACACTTTTGACGTTAAAACAGGGGTAAGACAAGGAGATGCGTTGTCACCACTGTTGTTCAACCTCGCTCTTGAAAAAACACTGAAAGTGACAAAATCGGTACAAATAGGCACAAACATTGAAGGTATAATCAATATTTTAGCATTTGCTGATGATGTGGCATTAGTAGCTGATAATAAAAATGATCTAAAAACGCTAGCAGGTGTCCTGTTAAAAGAAGCCAACAAAGTAGGTCTTCAAGTGAACGAAGAAAAAACTAAATATATGAAGATAGGGAGACAGGCAGAGCCAATCAACTCAACACTGGATGTAATGGATTACAAATTTTTAGCCACTGAAGAGTTCAAGTATCTAGGAGTTACTTTGACTAGCCAAAATAAAGTGGAAGAGGAAATACAAGTCAGAATTAATGCAGCAAATAGATGCTACTGGAGTCTCCTGAAACTATTCCAAAGTAAACTACTGTCAATACCCACAAAAATAAGAATGTA
This sequence comes from Stictocephala bisonia, assembly GCA_035578905.1. Classification (NCBI taxonomy): domain Eukaryota; kingdom Metazoa; phylum Arthropoda; class Insecta; order Hemiptera; family Membracidae; genus Stictocephala; species Stictocephala bisonia. Next base: position 59,611 of record JAQJVL010000953.1, on the reverse strand, counting down.
TATAGCTATTGTACAAACTGTTTTATTATATGGATCTAGGTGTGGACCCTAACAATGTATAACAAAAAAAGATTGATTACATTTGAAAACAAAATTTTAAGAAGAATATATGGACCTACCTATGAATCAGGAGTGTGGAGAATAAAAAAGAACAGAGAGCTTAGAGAACTGTACAAGAGACCTGATATTGTGGCGGTGGTTAGAAGTAGAAGAATAAGATGGCTTGGTCATGTGAGGAGAAGGGAAGAAGAAAAAATGATAAGAAGGGTATGGATGGGGAAACCAGCAGGAAGGCGACCTCTAGGACAACCAAGAATAAGATGGGATGACCAAGTGGAACAGGATGTGAGAAGTCTTGGTGGAGACATCGAAATAGCAGAGGATAGAGGATTGTGGAGGCAACTTGTTGGTGAGGCCAAAAATCACCTTGGATTTGAGTGGCCACAGGAGTAAGAGTAAGTAAGAGTATATAATGATCGCGTAATGGTCGCTAATCGCAATCCCCCGCGATAGTAGTTTTTCCGTTATTTCTCAAGAAATATTTGTAATAGACCAAAATAGTTTTCAAATTTGTATTCAGCGCAAAAAAACACATCAAAATAAAAAAAGATGATTAAAATACCATTTAAATTAACGGAAATATGACAAAAATACTAAAAGTTGTGATATTGGTTTTTCGAATTTTTCGGTTAAATACGTTATTTCCGCGGAATAAAAAGCATATCTCGTGAAAATACAGCCAATTCTAGACCCATTTCAAGCAAAATGTTCCAAATTTGTTTGGTGGCAAGAAAGTGCATAATTACCAAAAAAGGTTTAGGTTAGGCCAAGTAAAAATTAAAGTTAATTGAAAAAATGCTCCAGCATACCACTACAGACATCACGAATATAAGTATAATAAGACATAACTAGTATTTAAGCCAACGTTCAAGGTAAGACTTTACAATTGCAGTTAACTTCTTTGCACTTGTTTTTCAACTTTGAGAGGAAGTTCCTGTTTTCTGGCGATATCTCAACACCGAGTAGAGTTTGACTTGAGTTACACAACATGACTTTGTGACTCAGAGCAACTGACAAGTTACTCTTATAGACTCAGTGCAAATCCAAACCGAGTCTACCTCGAATTGACATAATATGCAAAAAACTTAAATAAGTCCAAGACAATATACTCAACTCAGTTTATCACTTAACATAACCTAAAAGATATTAACCTAATTTAACAAACCCCAACCAAACTTAACTTAGTCCTCAAACCCTAACAAAACTCTTCAGAGCTTCAAGATTAATAAATTTATTGCTCTCATTTGATCTTAATGCAAGATCAGGGATCAACCATGTAATGCACATCTATCTTTATTAGTCTTGTATATAATAATTTTAAAAAGTAACTTGACTTACCTACATATATTCCTCACTTTATTGAATTCGTTCTGATCAAGAATTTTGTTTCCTGAATGGGTTAAAGTCTCTATTACATCTGCCAGTTCTTGGCAAAATTTGTCATTATAACTTTTGACAGCTTTGGGTTTCTGTAATTTCGATCTCTTAGGTCTAAATGCCATTTAATATTAAGAGAATATCACATGAAAAGTATGTGTGGTTTAGTTAGCAATAGAAAATATGTTTTGTGTTTTATATACAAATTAGTACGTATAACATCTGTTGATATATACACAAACAATATGTATAACAGAAACAGACTCCTCTAGTCCTCTAGTCTGGAGTTTGGGTTTGGACACTGACACCACAACACAGCGTTGCCAACATAGCTTAGTGTTTTTCCCTAGATGAACAATCTAAATTTCCCTAGATTACTCAAAAATTCCATAAGTACATGAATTGTGCGTAGATACCAGTGAACAAATAGTAGAAAAGAGAAGACAAGTTCTATATTAGTACACGAAACCAGGTAAAAAATTTTATAAAAAATCCTATCCAATAGAAAATAGATAAATCAATTTGAAACCTTTTGCAACTTGTTAAGGAATGTGTCAACACCAGAAATATAATAATTGTAAAGTCCGGAAATGGTTGAATTACATAGTAAAAAAATCAGTAAATAATTGGAATAAATCGAAAAAATACATTACATATGTTATTGAAAATTAGTAACCAGGGGTTTTTTAACTCGCTTATTATGATTTTAACATCGACAATTTAGTAAAACTAAGTGGCGGATGGGAAATTATGTTTTTCACCATTATCATGATGAGATAAGCATCACGACTAATGACTGATAACCAGATCTAGATTTCAAATTTAAACGCTAAACATACCATAAAGGTTTCCACTATATCATCACTGTCGTCTGCAGGGCCGCCCAGAGGGGGGCAAAAGGGGCAATTTGCCCCGGGGCCACACAGACTTAGTTCACAGGGGGGGGCCACATTTCATGCAACAAAAAAGAAAATACTCAAAAATCAAAATATCAAAAGTGATATTAGGCCAGATAAGTCTTGTCAGCGGTCGACATAGTGGTGTGACAGCATACGCTCTGGTTGGTGTGTGACTGCAACTGTATCCCTCGCCAGTTGTCTTGTTTGCGAACAAGTGTAAAGGCATGCAGCTTGTGAACACACCAAAATTAAATTCCAGTATGCGAACATATAAATATACTTGAGTGGTGTGGACAGTGGGCCACCTCAATGAGATGTCCTGTTTTCGTACACTATTTATATAAAACATGTCAAAAACCCACTAACTTTACATTTGTATTACTCAAAACGCCGTTTTTGGACGTGTTTAATACAAGGTGGACAAGAACGTTTCTGTATGTTTTATTTTTAACTTTAATTTCAAAAGTATATACTACTTTAAACAAAATTGTTATACTTGTCCTAAATTCAACTCTATCTTGGCTTTTAGTGGTAGGAAAATTAATCGCTTGATCACGTTATTATCCTTACAAAACCATTAGTTATGATATATTACTATTATAAACTTAAGATAATACAGCAATTGCGAATTGATTTGTATTTGTAGTGGTTTGTTGATTAAGCTTTTATCCTTATTTTGTATTTTTTTCACAGATTCTTTTTATGTAGATAAATAATCTTGATTTAGTGTTTCGAAAATCCCTTGACTCATCGTAGCAAAATAATAGATCTATATAATGTGAAAACGAGTGATCAGTAACCTGCGGCCTAAAGAATGCAAATTAATAAATTGTAATAAAAAAAGTGGAAGCCTAAGAACAACACAATTAAATAAGCAAACAAAATTACAGTAAAAACACTTTAAATCTGTCATTTTAAAAAGGTCGAAAAGTCTTTATGAGAAAAGGTTCTTACAAACTTGGTTTCAAAGCTGGTAGTATGCGGTGGCACTCCGTTCGAACGTGGTAACGTTGCACTCTTTCCCGGCACTGATCAGCTAATTTTTCAATATATGCACTAAATTTAAGAAATAGTAGTCGTATTTCAGTAGTAACTGTGTTTTGCACCCAAAAAAAATCCGCAGGCAAAATATACAATGTTGTAACGACGTGGCTGGAAGAGTTCAATTAATTGTCACGAAGGGTAGATAAGGGACATCGTCAATCATTAGTCTGTTTGTTTACTGTCGTTCAGTAAAGAAAGATTTTGTTACTGTTGTATTTTATAGAGTGACATTTCTGTAATTTAATGCGATCTTTTGGATTTCCTAGTAAACTACTATAATTATCAATTAATTTAATTTGCTATGATTTACATTCCATTTAAAGATTTTGAGAGGACAAAAACCTAAAGTTTGGGCCCAGTAATTTATGGCAACGTTTTATTGAAATCAATAAAAATAGACTATAAATGTTTCAATATAGTATTGTAATATACTGAAAAGTAAATTATAAATTTTTACAGTATAAAAAGAATAAATTAACGATGAAACCACTAAATTACAGTAGATTTCTAGGTACTTAAATCTGGTAAATATGCATACAACAACATCACCGCTCCCTTACCGGATGTGCAACAATATGTGTGTATGATGCATTACATTCAACTTGCCTTACGCTATCGCGGAAGGAATTGCGTGGCATAATCTTGTCTAAAAATTATAATTTTGTTACGTTCTCTACTATCCGGATTCATCTTCCATCATATTTAACCGGTTAACCAGAGTTTACTGTACGTGAAATTTTTTACTTTCTCTCTACTGTAAAAGTAAATTTGTTTCCTTTGACATTTTAAATTTACTAGTTATTATGACATGGATGTTCCTAAAGACATTTTACCAATATATTATGACGTAGGTCTTAATGAAAAGAGGAGCTCCTAAGTACACCGTTAATAGATAAAACAGCTTCATAATTGTTCAGATTTGTACAACTCCTATTGAATAGTATTTATTTTGTGACATTTAACTTGTTGTAACTCTTTTATTGTCTGGTTTAATTTACCCTGAAACTGTAACAGGAACAGGGGTGTATTCTCAACATATTCAGTAGAGTAGCTCTTGATTAAAAACCAATTATGCCCACGTACAGGTTGTTCCCAAACAAATAGCATAATTGATTAATGTTGTCATTCATTAACATAACAAATCAACGACCAATTAAAATAGTTTTCATAATTTTTTACTATCACTGACGAACGAGTAAGCCATTTATATTTTTGACACTCATTAATACAGTATTTATTTATTGTTTGTTGCGTGATAAGTGAAATTAACTAAGATTTGAACCACTGTACTTGTATTGTTGAGCGGGAGGGTCAATACCACTGTTCGTGAATGGGTGTCTCAATACCACTGTTACTGTACGGACGTGTACACTGTGATGTACATCAATGATATAGTATCCAATTTCACAGACATAAATTTTACTATGTTTTATGCTGAGAAAATTGAGTTGGTACAAAATGCCTTTTATGGCTGTGAAATAAAAATTGAAGTTTTAAAGTTTAGCACAAAGACAAACTAAAATCACGAATATAAACTAGATGTTTTAATGTCCAACATCAATAAGCTACGTACCCAGTGGTCTACAACCTGTTTTGAAAACAATAACATAACCTCAACTCTCAGTTGACTGTTTTTAAAGCACTAGATGTTCGCGCTCGCCAAATTATTTTACTTCGTGAACAGTCGACCACTTGATCTTTAGCTGGCGAAGCCAAGTGGCCTATACAAATTTATTGGCCCCTCCCTCCCTCACCCACAGCTAATATCATTGGCGAGGATGGCTCCTCAACTGGCAATCGAAGAGCTGCTGCGCCCAACTATGCAACTGACTGAGGCATTGCTTGGTTCGTTATTATTTATTTAATATTAAAGAATAGCAGTTTTGTTATAAGAGATTGATGTTATTGTAACGGTAATACTCAATGAAATGTTAAAAAAGTATATGACAATTAGGAAAAAACTTAACGGAGATTCGCAGCTACCCCTGAGAAAACGTCCATGAACAAGAATCTTAATTACAATAGTAATCTAACGAAAGAGATGGTAAGAATATAGTAGAATGTGCTAAAAGTAAAATATCAATATAGTATATTTGACAATCAGAGTAATTAAATTTATTTTGAAGTGAAGGGGCCACATGGTAAACTTTGCCCCGGGACCACCAAAAGTCGCTGGGCGGCCCTGGTCGTCTGTCTCTCCAACATACTGGGAAATTACCCCAAGTCTTTTGTAGTATGAAGAAACCAAATATTAAGGTTTTATCACACGTCAATATATTTTATATTTATTTAAAATATATATTCAATATTTATTTGCAAGATTGCCTCTGTTTCTCTAAATATTTGTGTATTTTCCCTGATTCCCTATGATCTTCAAAACTTCCCTATATCTAGGGAAATTCTCCCTAGGTTGGCGTCGCTGCCCACAGCTAGAACAATAAACCAGACAAATGAAAATAGTAACGATTAAACAGAAAGATACTATATTCACATGAAACTAGTTATATTTTAAAATATATCAAGGGAGATGTACTTCCTTGAAATATACTACTTAGCCAGTTTGTCTGCCTGCCGGTGTTTACACAGAGGAGAAAAAGATACCTCTCACCAAATGTGAAAAAATCCCTCTTTATCCCTCATATTTTAAATATCCCCTTTTTATTGGAAAACCTGTTTTTATGTTTAATATAACTTTATAGCTATGGTATTTTCTGTTTCGTCATATAACATATTCTTAAATGAACAAATTTATTTTGTTTGAATTCAATATCATACAAAATCTAAAATACTTTTAAATTAAGGATTATATTTTCATTAGTGATTACAGAAACCAATTTCATATTATATCTTATTATTGGTATAAAGGTATTACAGTTCAACTGTTCTAACTTTACCTCCGAGTTTTGCGGGCTAAACTGGAAAATCGACAGGGAAGTTGAGTAGCTGCAGCTAAACGTTTAAACAGTTTTACAACAACTGACAGAACTAGTCAATATAAATATATCCAATTCCCACAGTAGCGTATATTCAATCTTCATTCTGCAACCTGTCACCTCTGCTGTGTTTGGTGTTTTACCTCCCTTTTTAAATCAGTTTGCTAACATTTTTGTAATCTGCGTAAAAAAATACTAGTATTTTAAATTTAATTTCTATGCATGTGAGGGGTGTTGCACTCAAGGTTATAGAATCCTATCTTAATTTAAGACAGCAGGTTGTGGGCTGGAAAATGAATAATTCACACCCTATTATTGTTAAGCATGGTTTCCTATTATTGTCCCTCAGGGTTCCTTGCTAGGCATATTTCTCTTCATTCTTCTGTTCAGGCTATTAACTACCTGTATTATACTGTACTAGGATATGCCTTATTTTATGTTGATGACTCTTCTATAATTAGTAGCCATACTGACTATGCCATACAATTAGCCATATGACTAATAGGTTTTAACTAGTAGTGAAATCATTTAACATTTCATCAGATATATAAACTGTATTTTATTGTAATTTGGTCTGGACATTTAAGTTACAGTTAATAACCATGATTCAACCATGAGAGGGGAGAGGGAGAGAGGTGCTGGGCCGAAGCCCACCTTTCCCACCACAACCCCTGGCTCAGTATTTGACTTATTTGCCATGCTGCTTTCCTGAACCTGGCCTGGTAAATAGCCTTAGCCTGTCCTGCTCATCTTCCATAGATTCCTTTGATCCGTTCGGCCAGATCTTCTACGTGTCTCTCGAATGACATCTTCGTGCCTACAATCACTCCCGGGTACTTCATCTTCTTCTTGCAGCTGATATGTTCTCCTTCCACTTGTAGTCTCGGTCCTCTTACAAGCCTTCCTTTCAGCATCGTCGTCACCGACTTGGCTCTTGAAAAAGTCATCTTCCTGTCTCTTCCCCATTCTACAACTCTTCTTGCAGCTTCACTTCCTCGTTCAATCAGCTTCACCTTGCCTATGCGTTCTTCTTAGCTTTGACCTCATTTCTTTAATAGTCTCAGTCCACCATGCTACTTTCTTCTGGCCTTTCCTAGAACTAGGCACCGCTCTCTCTATTACCCTCTGAATCACTCCTTGGATTTCTTCCTCACACCTATCTACATCTGCTGGATCCCAGTTTATCCCTTCCAGTTCTTCGACTAAAACCCTGTCAAAATTCCTCCAATCCACTTCTATCAGGTTCCACGATCCTTCTCTCATCTCGTTACTGCCTATTCTTGCTTGCACTCTGTTCTTAACGTCGAATATTATCAGGCGGTGATCACCCAAGGTCTCTTTCACGACTTCCCAATTGGCTACCCTTGATGCTCTGGTGCTTATCGCCACATCGATGTTTGAAGATCCACCTTGATTGTTCTCAAACGTAGTCCATCTACTTCTCTGGTTCTATATCACTAAGTCCAAGGTAAATACTATCTCTTTGATAATTTATCCTCTTCTGTCTGTTCTATCGCTCCACCACAGTCCTATTCTAGCGATGAAGTCTCCTCCGATGACGACTTCCTTTCTCCTGATGATCTCGGCCGCTTTTCTTAGATGTCCGTCTATACCCTCTGATGGTCGACAGTACACTTACCAGATTCGATGCACGTCCTTCACTCTCTAGTCTAACACTCATACATGATACATCTGTTTCGGGTCCTATCAGCATGGCATCGTACTTGTCATTGAGAACCACTATTGCACTTACAACGTCTTCATTCCCACTTCTACCATAAAACCACTTTCCATCCACCACTTTCATTCCCTTGATGGTGTTGTCCCTAATATATGGCTCCAGAGCACCACATCGAGGTTTTCTTTCCTACTCATTCTGACCATTTCCTCCATGATTTTCCCTCTGCCTACTCCATGATTATAAACACTCGTCCTTGCATCCTCAACCAATTCCTGGCCCTCATGGAGCATTCTACTACCAGGTGGCTTCTCTTGCCTGCGTATTTGCTTCCACTAGCTTCCTTATACCTATGTATCACCTGAAATTCCTCTTAAAAACTCTTGCCTGACCTCGTCTATAATAGTAGACTCGGGCTCTGGAAGCGGCAGTAGGCGAGGGGCGAGGAAATGTACCATTGTAAAGGGCATCTTACAATGTAATTCGCTTAAATTAGCTCACTTGATGGAGGAATGACTCATCGGATTGCATTAATTGGTTTAGGTTAGTAGTGCACGGCCGAGTCTACGGTTATAAAAATTGTACTATATTTTCGTTCTACTTTAGATATGTGTCACTTAAAGTGGAAGGCTTAGGCAGGAGAGTATCAGTTATATCCATTTTGTACATAACCTAGTGATAGTCTTGCATTACAAGAAACACTTTACTGAAATGCAAAATATTAATGAATAAATTGAGAGATCACAATATTTTAAATAATTAATATTAATTTTGACATTACAATTTAAATTATTTGTACTACTGAAAATAATACAACATTTTAAATGAAGGACTTAGGACACAAAAATAAAACAAAATGAAGTATTTTTTTAGAAAAAATGCTTTTATTAACCAGCTACCGTTTCATTACTTAAGATGACTTACTATAGAAAAATAAACCAAAACCGAATAAATTAACACTACAAGTAATAAAAAATGTATCTGTAGTATTAAGGTATAAAACATATTAGAAATATAAAATATAAAACAGTGTGACAACATTAGAGGTTTATAACATGTTTTGTTTAAAGTGATTGATAAAACTTAGTAGATATTCATAGTTTTCTTGTGATTTGAAAGAGGCTTTTTATGATAAATCATTGGTAAAGGGATTCAACTGTACAGTATTTAGATATTAATGGTAAACGCAAGTCAAATCATTCACAAAAGAGTACTGGTAAGACATTCATTTGCATGTCAACGAAGTAAGAACTATCTGAATAATAAATACAGTATATACAAAGCCTACCTGAAAAACTATAACTATACAAAAACACAAGTTATTAAAAAAAGGAAGAAATAATTCTTGTAAAATCCAACAAATGATAGCTTGATATAAACAAATTCAGAAGAATCTATCATCCAAATACTCAATGAAGAAATTGTTTACATCAAAGTACATGTCCTTACTCACTACCCAATTTTTTTTTTTATTATTAAATTGCAAACTACTTACGACCCTCGCACTAAGTTTTTTTATGAAATTATGATTAATAGATTTTGCCATTTTACTGTGTTAATTACTTGCCAGATTGATAACAGAAATGAAGAGGTAGTATAAGTGTTAAGTGGAAGTTATTGAGCAAGATCTTCTTAGTTTCCATAATATTCCTCACTATAGATGCACAAAAAATCATTGCTAAAATATAATATATACACTAATGTAGAATTGATATAGTACGTCTGCTCATTGTCAACAAATAAAACTTATGATGGGTAACATAATTAACCCATTGGCCTACTTTCACGGAAACATTCCGTGATGACATCGCATGGCCCATTTAGCCCACCACGGAACTGCTCCGTGATAGTGACATAACATTTTGTTAATTGTTGTAATGAATTTGGTATTGAAGTTACTGTAATCAAATGGGCACGAATTGTTAGTAAAATGTTGTACTTTGCAATAAAAATAAAATATACGGCAAAACTAGGCATCAATTATTTTATAAAATATTTTAAAATCATGATCATTTTTTCAAACACCATTTCGTAGCTGTAGAACATAGTTTGATTAGAGTAAACAAATGATATAACTAAGCGTTCTCTGAAAGCAGTATAATATATTGGCCGGTATTTGAATCTGGTAGTCCGAGATAGACTACCCATACCGGATTTATTCCTCAGCTGACGAAAACAATAACAAAGTTCATGTTGTAGTTGTAGGTTGTGTTCAATGTGTTCAGTTTCTGCTCGTGTTTTGATGTGTAATGTTGTTATTTCTTAAATGAAAGTGAAACATGGCTAGGAGAAACAATTTTGACTATATTGTCAAATCTATCACGTTTTAGATTTTCATAAAGACGTGAATGGAGTGAAGGTCTCACTTAATAGGATTTGTTAGTCCCAAATAGTACCGAAATAATAGGTAGGCCAATGGATTAATCTTTTACAATACTAAAGAAAAATAACAATTTAAAAACAATAAACTGAAATTTGTAATTTTTTGCCAATTAATTATCTTCATTTCAAACGAGAACTCTTAATAAGAACGTTAGTGTCAAGGGAAAATCACACATTTTACATTGTTTAGTTTTTGGTAATATTTACACCAGTTAATACAATTGAAAATCATTTTTACATGATATTTAAGCTTGACAAATGTTATTCAAGTGAATTTCTGCTGATAGTGCATTTATATACTGACTTTACGTGGAATTAATGTATAAAAAACGTTTGATAATCATCTTATATTACCTTTTTTAATCAGATTACATTTCAAGCCATTATGTGACTTTTATGAGTTTCTAGCGGTTAAGTGTTTTAAACTTGTGGACAAGTCCTCAATATATCATAAAAAATTTACAATATTTTTTACAGTATTTTTCAAAACTTTTACAAAGTCTAATTAAAAGAGTAAATATGAAGTACCAAGTACAAACAAATTACTTAAGCCCTTTTTCGGAGAAATATCAAAATAACTTTACAAATTTGCCATTTTTAGCACTTCTTCACAGACTCGTTTGTAGCACCACGCATCACCTTTGAGTCGCTTGCGCCGAATACCAACTACCAGACCACTTGCATTCGCAGAGGTGGGGATCAAGCAAACTTCCAGTTCGAACGAGAGCTTACATATTCTTCCACCCTGTGCTTGCAGCTTTCCTTGAACCAAATACCTGAAATGAAAGATTAATTTATCACTATCACAAAGCCTACAATAATATTTTTAAAATCAGTCCAGATCTAAGTTAATGTCTCTTAGACAATATGCGTGTTGAAATATGATTTTTATGGGTAAATGAGGAGACGGAATTTTGATCCGTGGGGTCAGGTACAGACCATCATAAATATTCCTACTAATCCCTTTGCCGCTCTGGCGGTGTTTCGATCCGCGAACCAAAAAGTAAAGGTTTGAGTGGTGGTGGCGAGAGTGAGGGACAAGGAGGGATAAACTTTCAAAAATATACTTCAACCTCCTTTAAAATAAGTCGTAACATAACTAACTTTCATCTTTAAACTTTAAAACTTTTTAGCAGAGGAATAGTGAATTGACAAACAATAACAATATAAAATATTTATTTTACTGTACAAGTTTCATCTAAGCGACATTTTATGAATAAAATGGTCCCGTGTGGGTCATACCTGTTGACATATATTATATTTTAAACTATACAGTTTAATTTGTGGGTAAAATTTTATTATGATACAATAATGAATAGTTTTATAACATGTATCAATGTTTATTACATTATTAAAGTATTAAATGTGTATTTAAAATGTGACTTTCATCTATGTATAGCACTTTGTTTTTTTAGTAAACATAATTGCAATATCTCCTGGAAGGGTTGATTGAGTTTAAGGACACTTTCCTATACTACCTGATTTATGAAAATCCAGAAATCAATCCAATATAAACATTTTGTAGCCACGGTAATAATTTAAAATTTTAAATACTTCTTGTAATTTTACATGGCAAACCTCACTAATATTAATATTTACAATATTTAATTAAACAGCAATAAAATATAGCCGAAAGCCTGCAGACTCTAAGTATTTGAAATTGGAGTAAGCTGCATTCCATAGACTGATAAATATGACTTTTCAAATCCCTATTCATTATATTGAAAAATAATGAAAGTGAAAACCATCATTACAGATTATTAAATTGTATAATAATTAAATTAACATGGGAAGTGATATTTCAGTTTTGTGGAACAATTATACACAATCCTCATTATTAATCATAATTATAAATTTTTGTTACAGCGTTACACATTTTTTTGTATTTGTAGTGGGAAATGTACATTCTGCTTCAGGAGAAATGTGCTTATATTGACTTTCTTTTCTTATTATTTTTAATCAAGCTAATGGAAAGTCATTATGTTTACTTTATGAATTTAGTTGCAATGAAACGTAGGTAGGTTTAAAAAAAGTTTATGGGGCCGATTATCATTATTATTAAATGTAACCATTAGATTAAAAATTCAAAATAATTCAAAACGTTTTATAGCCATCGATGGACATAATTTTACTATTAATATTCAATAATGAAATTAGTAAACGAATCACACTAGAAGTAATCAGGATCTGTTTCAGACATCAAGCAACTGTAATGAGAGTCAATACTATTGCAGAATCAGTATACCTAATGCAAATATTAGGGAACTTTGTCAGGGAAAACGTTTCTGCCGATTGACCAGCGGCATGTTACCACCCGGTTGTTTACCCTATAATTCCCATCCACTGCTGCCTTCCCTCCCTGTTCGGCAGTCTGACTTTCTCCTTATCGCGGATCGAAACGCCGCCTAGAGGAGCAACCAGTAAGGTTGACACTTTTATGACGGTCTTTACCTGACCTCACGGATTGAAACACCTACACCCGAGGAGAATTAACCAACCAATCATATAATATGGTAATGGCAAAAGGTGCATTAACAAATCATTTATTCAAAAATAGTTTCATTTGTAGAAATATAATTATTAAATGTGAGAGCACACTATACGGCAATAAGAAAACAAGCTATATCACTAACTCAAATAGTCATCCTTAAAAGAAATTCAGCATTTTGAGATTATTTGGAATATATTCTTAATCTAAAAATATACTCAGAAGTAGTTCAAACATTTTTTTGCTATTCTAATTAATTTTTCTGTAACTAACATTATACAGTCGCTCCATTAGTAAATAACTGTACTTCTTATGTTTCTCCCTATCATGACAACACATATTGTTTGCAAATTGCTGCAAAATTCTAATTAATTTATATATAAAATGTATGGGTAGTGTTATAGCTTAAACATTTATATATTAAATTATAATTATTTGAAATTTAATTATTAATTTAAAAAAATAATTGTATAGTTTGTATAACAAAAAACATTACTGTATTTGTGTTTAAATCAATATACTTAGACTAATTAATATTTTAAAAGGTTAGAAGTTTCATAACATATTTCAGAAAAGTTAAAAACTGTAAAAAAGATTAGTAAATGCTATTATTATTTATATCATTACTACTTGCAAGTCACTAAAATCCAATAACTGATCCCTAAATTCGTCAGTATAACGTTATGAAACAAAGTTCAATAATTCCCTTAACTAACTTTCCTGAATTACATATTATCAGTTTATTATTACTGGAAATATAAAAATATCTCAGTAATTTTAAATTTAGCATGCATGAATTAAACGACTCAACATTATTTATCAGAGAAAGCCTGTGAACAAAAGCATTCATAAAGTCTACTGCTATCCCTACTCTGTATCATTTAAAATATAATTAACTAAAAAATACTCTAAGAAGAGGTCAAGTAATAAGAAAACAGAGTGGGGTAATTTATGGGAGAGCATGTAAGTCTGTTCCTAACGACAAGGCTTACAAGTATATAACAATGTCTTTTATTCAAGTAAAGAGTTTGTCCATTTAGATGCAGCCAATTAAAAAAATTTGTTTAAAAAATCTATTTGTATATTTTATTTATTTATTCATAAGACGCCGATCGTCAAGATATGGGTGAATATGGATTTCGAATGAGTGTGATGAGTCTAGATGAGCGAATGTAGTCATTGTTACAAACTAAGGCCGACTATTCCTTAGAAAGTGTCATTAATTAATAGCCCAATGACAAATGAACAGCCGGTGGTTATCAGCTGATCCTTCTAAAAATGTATTATGACTGATTGGGATCGAACTGAGAACCTTTAGCACATGAAGCTGGGATTGAACCAATAAGCTAACATTTTGTGATTTATTTAAAAGAAATTACAAGTGCTCATGATATAGATGTACAGAAATCAACTTTAACCCATAGAGCTGCATGTTATGAGAATATAGGTGGTTAATATTATTTGGTACATTTACTAAGCTATTTTTTTTTAATTTGTTGGAGACGTCTGAAACTGAGAGCCATATAATTATATAAAACTAAATATAGCACCTACCCTAAAAATGTTTTGGGAAAAAATATGGTCAAATTCCTTTAGCTGCCCGCCAAACCCAAACTTTTTTCTATGCCAATAACTACCTAAACTACTTATATATTTACAAGAACATGTTATTAGTTTCTTTTGTAATGAAAGGACATGCCTGTAACCTAACCTACATAATATCTTTGTGAGTTTATGTGGAGAAAGCGCCTAGGACATATTCTATAATGATAATAGATTAATATGTCCTACAACATCTTTCATATCTCCTTTATGGATGTTCGGTAATAGAAAAAATTTGGGTTTCGCAGGCAGCTAAAGGAATTTGACCAAAATTGTAATCTGTTTCATGAATCTCCCTGGCCTGAGGCTGGTAAAGTCGGTTTATCAAAACCAATCACCATAATATTTGTACCTCTTTAAGCTTATAATAATAAGTCTGTTTTGACTAAGGTTAAATTGTTTCAATAATTTTATTCTCCCGCCTCCATCTTGAGACTAAACATTCATTCTTGTAGGCCTACAATTGACAAAAGTAAAAATTATTACTTTAAAATTGATTCATACAAATGTATACAAAATGATAAATTATTATGTGCGTATATTTTCACCATCCTTACCCTTTGCACTTGCATTCAATGCCTTGACTGTTTAAAGCTTTAAGCAGCTCTTCCTTCACATGTTCAGGCTTATCAGATGATGTTGTTGATATGTTGCACATGTTCTAAATACAACAAATAAATAGAATGTTATTAATACAAACTAGTCAATAATATAATGACATTAATTTGAAAGAAATTACTATGTTCACAATTTAGCATATCAATGCTGAATTCACAATACTGAATGAATTTAGAACAATATTCAAATTCTGAGTTAAGGTAGCAGCATAATATTAAAAACTGACACTAAAGTAATGGTTATTATGGTTATTTTGTTCATAGTTTATAACTTCTACATTGTTACTCAAAAAGAGGATTGTTTACCAACAAGTATGTAATTATCTCCCTAGTAATGACCTTCTTAGTAAGTTTCGGTAAGGTTTTCAAAGAAATCACAGTACCACTACTGCACTGCTGTATATCACTGAGGACATCCGAAAAACGATGGAAAACAGACAAGTGACATTGCTCACTCTGTTTGATTTTTCTAAAGCATCTGACAGTATTTCCTGGTTTGAGTCCTATCTGACTGGCAGGCGTCAGTGTGTACATGTTAATAATGAAAACTCTAGTTGAGGAAGTTTAACCATAGCTATCCCTCAGGGCTCTGTACTTGGACCTCTACTGTTTACTCTGTATATCAATGACTTGTCCAACAGCCTTTCTCACTGTAATTATCACCTTTATGCTGACGACTTACAAATATACTCTCGCGTTGATGTATCAGACTTAAATGAAAGGGTTAATAGAATGAATTCTGACATTAAATCTATTGGTGACTGGGCTTTCAGACACAGCTTAAAACTGAATAATAATAAGACTGATGGCACAGATTGATCTTGATACAGTATCCCGCATCTCTATTGATAATAATTCACTTCTCTATTGATAATAATGCACTTAACTACTGTGACAAAATTAAGAACTTGGGACTCCTTATGAATACTACACTTACAACGTCTAATCATGTATCTTTAACATGTAATAGGGTTTTTGCTGGTATTTACACTCTTAAGAGATATTATAACTGTTTACCTTTAGATGTTAATATTATGCTAGTGAAAACTTTTGTATTTCCCCACTTTTACTAATGCGACGTTGTCATCAATGACATGCCTACCCATCTTTCAGATAAACTTCAATGAGCACAGAACTACTGTCTACGTTATATTTTCAATCTCCGTCGAGATGAACATATCACTCCTTACTTCAGACGTTTAAATTTACTGAAATTACTTGAGTTCAGAAAGATCAAAATTTTATCTTTACTGTACAATCTTCTTCAATCCAAAAATCCTTCTTATTTAGCTTCAAATTTTGTGTTCAACTTCAGCATCAGTAATCGGGACAAGCGCCAGGGTTCTTAAATGTTAACTATTCCAGCTCATTGAACAGCACTTTACAATAAATATTTTACTGTCACTGCCTGCAGATTGTGGAATAAACTTGATCCTTCAACTCGACATATTGATTGTCGAGTTCAGTTTGTTATGGCACTGATGGAGTGGTTGTCGGCGGATTTGTGGGGGTTGTAGGCCTTGGCCGTCCTGTCAATGTTGGACTGAGTGTATGTGTGATGTGTGTTTGTTGTGATCAGTTCATGGAATAATTTTTATTTATTGATTTATTTTTTTGTCATGTAAGTAATAGTTCTTTGTTTTCTTCTTTGTTTATGCTCTTTCACGCTTGATCCTTAATTTGTTTAGTATTAATTACCTTAAAACTCTAATTTCGTATTGTTGTTTAACTTGTAAATAATGTGCTCAGTGAACACATGTGAACGCTTTATATATACTCATTGTAGTTTTGTATTAAATTTTCTTTATGAGATTAAGTGTAGGAGAGGACCTCCTAAAGAGAGGTCCTCAATTTGCCTCACTAAATAACACTTTTTTCATTTAATTCATTTCATTATATAACCAAAAACTTAAGAGTTGCTCTTTTTAAATGTAAGAAAATTAATCCATATTTCTCAATATGTACCAAAAGGCTGATTTACTTTTCATTAGTACAAAGCATCTTTCAATATGGAATAACATTGTACTACTTAGCTCCCGAATACATTTTAAAAAGATAAAAAATGTAATATGTAGAATCTTGAAAACTTTGTTTACTGATTTGTCAATGGAATTACTTGGTACAATGAATTTCAATTCTTTTACTTCAATACTTAGATTTAAGTAGACATTACTTTAATCCAGAATACAGATGGCAACAATTTGTAAATTATAATTTAAGGCATAGACAATATGTAGTGCAAAGACATTATAATAATTATGGCAAGATGGTGTTAAATTATAGGATTCCCTACCTAATAAACTCTAATCCCTTATAAACAAAAATCAAGTAATGACACATGTTAAAAACTTTTATTTCCTGTAATGAAACTTAAAACAAACACTTACCTCAAATTTGACTACTTGATAGTCGAAGGGTTAATTTGCACTAATAGACATCACTATTTATTAATTTTATCTGTTGTGCATTTTATTTATTTATTAACCACTGACTTTAACTTCACAGGATACTAAATCTATAATAAATCATTAGTCATTAGGGTTATGGTAAAGTTAGGGTCTGGAATCTGTTTACACTGAAGTTTTTTTCCCTATTTTTCTTTGTTTTGTTGCATGGTGCTCAAAAAAGAAAGAAAACATACATAAGCACTCAATATTACAAAGATTCACCTAAAAAACATAGTGATTTAGATATTATACTCAATATAAAGTAATAAGTGTTACTGTGTAGATTGTTAGACACAAACTGATTCATGTACTTAGGGCACATTCATTCTCCAGAACGTTTCAAGAATATTCGGTCTACTTTCTCTTCTCCGCATAACTGACCTGAATTCAATACACGCTTTTTGTTCTTCCCTGTTATCTCTTGGGCCACATTCTATTCTATCCCACAAACATCTTGTTATCGTGCTCCTAAAATTGTTTTATTATTTTACATAGTTATTTAAAATGCTGTTTAGTTTATTTCTTAATTGCTTTAGACTACATATTTGTTTGTGTTGTTGCTATGAGATATACTGTATATAGAACTGTTCTCACAAAATGCAAAAATAGTATTAATAATATATAAAATAATCTATACTTATACTTGTTTTAACTACATATATATATCAATAAATGTTTGTTTATATTAAGTTTTTCACTCAAATAACCATTGGCTAAAGTGATAATTCAAAACTGCTTTGAAATTAATTGTATTATTTTTTTTAATAAAGAATTTGAATTTAAATTAATAAATCCTATATTTATTAATAAATTAATAATAATAGGATTTTACAATCTACTGTGTATATTGGTTTTTTATTCTATTTGCCATATTTGTTGCAATTATTACACTTGCACTTTTTTGCTTTTGATTGTCGTAATTATTGTCAGCTTAAGTTCTCTCTGTTAATCTAAACTGTAAGCTCCCATCCTTAAGAAGTGAAATTCTTTCTGTTCTAAATTTGCTGATTTCTAATAACTAATGTTTAAAAGCCTTGGCCAAGTTTAACCTCTAAAAATCAATAAATATGACATTAAAAATTTACCTTTACTGAGAGTAGGGTGGGTGTGTTATGTTGTTCATTCAAGGCATTCCTTTTAGGAGTCAGAACATTGCGAACACGTTGAAATTTGCGTTCAATACTGTTTAGTAGTCGAGAGCTTGGTGACGACGTTGACTTTGTAGGAGTGCATGGTACACTAAAGGACAATGACATAGAAAATATTATACAAGCAAAATTTAGAAATACAAATAAAAGACCAAGTTTACATACATACGAACCTTAAAATGTCAGGTAGATTCAAAGTGTCTAGAATTAACTGAATAAAAGTTCCACATGTTTCTATAGGCCAAAACATAAAAGAATAATCATATGACATCTTAAGGTTTTGTTTCAATACATTGTTCTTTACAAAAACATTGTTGAAAAACAGATTAATATAATATCCTAAAATGTTAGGGTTTTAAAAGAACTAAAATTAATTAGGCTGCAATTTTATATAGTATTATAACATTATTATTATTAACACTATTATTATATTAAGTTATAAGAATAATATAACATTGCAGCTATTGTAGTTAAAATTCATAATTTAACAGTTTATAAATATTGATTAAAATCAAAAGAAAAATAATTGCGACTATGATTTATCTTTATATGAGGGGTATCCAAAAAGTAAGTTTCCCTATCTTAAAAAAAGACATAAGTAGTAGGGTTTTGCCGTTCCTGGCCCAGTATTATCTAGGGTGGATAATCCACCGTAAATTTTAGATTGATAATTTCATAATTTGGTTAGATTGATAATTTCACAGTTTGCTTGGATTGATAATTTTTCATGGTTGAAAATGTTGTGTTTGCCGTTCCTGGCGCAGTGCTAGGCGTGAATTTTGATGGGGAAAAAATATGAGTGTTGAATGTTCTAGTTTTACGCGTGGGGTTGAGTTTTGTCTACAGTAATTTCTGTAGGTGTAGATAAACAATGTTATTTACAAATGGGTTCAAGATCAGGCGATTGTCTTGATCCACGATTGTAACAGTGATTTGCTGTATTTTTCGCAGGGCACTATCTAACGGAGCATAATATCTCTGGAGCGGCGTTTCTGATATTTTGTAGCCCCGCAGTACGGCTGGGAAAAATGTGTATAGCAGTCGATGTTCTTTGTGCTTGTGCAAGTGTTCGTCGTGATTGGAGTAACTGTTTTCAACCAAATTGCAATGTATCTCGACTGTATCCACAGCTCTGAGATTCGGTGGTTTCGTGGCTTTTATGATATGGTCGGCCATGTAGTAAAAACGTTCGTTACTGTAGTCTTCTTTTTCCTCAGACTGCATTTCGAACCCTAGCAGGTTTCGTATTGTGGAGTCAAAACTGAACTTGAGCGGTGAGACTATCGATACCCTGTCATCCATTTTCGCTATGCTGAACCTTGCAGAATCAACCACGTTCAGTGTTTTGAGGAACTCACTGCACTTGACCTGTATGGTGTCTAGCGTCCAGTGGCCTTTCTGAAAGAGAAGCGCTCTCGGACCAATGCTCTGTTGTTCGGCATTAGGACCTACCCAAAAGTACATCGTTCCATCTGTCGGATGATTAGCGATATTGTTTTCCGAATAAAACCCGTACAGAGCCAGTTCGTAGTCATCTTCATCGCGCAAATATATTGGGTGCTCCAAGTGAAGTGTGATCACCGAACCCGCTCCAACCAGTTTGAACAGCATTATGATTTTTAAAACTCTTTGTCTCCCATACACACACATAGGTGTCTCTTAAAAGTTACTCTCGATCGATGCGAAAAAAAATTGTTTATTTTTTAAATAGCCGTGTTTACCACATGTTATTCAGGTGTGGAGGAGGCCCTCACGCCATTTTCGAGAGCTTCAAGTTTTTCCTCGATCTTTTCGAGCCTTTCGTTTGTTTTTCTCTTCAACTTTCGGACGGCATCGAATAGTTCATTTGAGCTCTAGTCGAAGTTTTATTTCGACTTTATCGAAAGCTTGCAACGATTCATGGGAAAACTCTCTTTTCATCTCATTGATTT
Organism: Stictocephala bisonia; assembly: GCA_035578905.1. Classification (NCBI taxonomy): domain Eukaryota; kingdom Metazoa; phylum Arthropoda; class Insecta; order Hemiptera; family Membracidae; genus Stictocephala; species Stictocephala bisonia. The sequence continues at coordinate 39,005 of JAQJVL010000953.1, read as the reverse complement.
TAGAATCGACGTATTGTGCACTATTACCACCAGCAACAAAAGTGATGTTCGTATCACCAAATTTGTTGATGTGAAAGGTACTGTCACGATAACTCTCCATAGTTATAGTCTCTTACCACCAAGACTTCCAAGTGTATTTGTTATCTCGTAGACACCGCACGATATCATTCCAATCTTCACTTTTGTCGTTACGTCGTAACACCTCAATACATAGGTGGCCGCATATCGGAGGATCATCAAAATCTTGGACGCTGTCGATGTTGTATTTGAGATTGTCTGCACCCAAATAACGTACCAACTCTAGTGGTGGTCTTGCATCACCGAACGAGTCGAAGTATAATTTATGTTCTCTCCGTTTTACGTAACACGTCCAATGGGTGCCATTAGATGATATATCTCCAAGATTGATGACCCCACATTCGATTGGGTTAGGTATTGACGGTAGCATTTGACGCATAAACACACCTCGAAAATTTTCTATCTTTAGCGTTTTGATGTAATTTTCAATTTCAGCGAGCGAAAGGGGTGTGATCTTTTTTTATAACCAAGCAGTTCGTCTAACTTGGAGTTGATGCGCCGTTTAAGACCTGAACCTTTAGGACCGATAATACTGTCAAGTTCACTGTCAATTAGATGTTTCAACCACGGTACGAACTTATTCTTGAGTAGTGGTGCTATTGTGTGCCTCACAACTGGTGAAATGAAACGTTTACCACCAGGTACATCTGTTTCAACAAAATCTAGCATCTCTTTCAAGAGACCTCCTTTTTTGTTCATTGAAAGCTGTCCGTATGAAAGCTCCATCCGTAATCCTTTATTATCTTTTTTCGCTTTGACTATACGTTGGTGCTGTCTTGGTGTGAGCAAGATATCATCGCCACCACACAGAGTCACTTGGTCTTTCGATAGACCAATACTCGCACTCTGCCGCCTTCGGTAAGCGGTGCGGAGCTTACGTTTCTGTCCATCCGACAGCCTGATTTTATGATGATGTAACGCAGCCATAATCATACACTTATAAATAAGACATGGATATTTACTGTCCAAAGTGCAAAATAAAAACGAGCTCAATAAACGTTGAGACTTTGAAAACGGTAAACGAAAAGTGGCGACACAAAGCACAATGCGTAGTTTGTGGAAAAGAAAAGAGTACATTTATTAAAGCTATGGATTTTGCTAACCAAATGAAACCTTCCTTGATCGAAGCGAAAGAATTACATCGATCGGTGATAAAGAAATTTCCGAAACGAAGAATCATAACGCTTGGAATCGATGATTTATGGGCTGCCGATTTGGTCATCATGGATAGGTATAGAGGTGAAAACGACGGTTACAAGTACATTCTAAATGTCATAGACACGTTCTCAAAATATGCTTGGTCAGAACCATTAGTCAGAAAAAGTGGATCTGATGTAGCCGAGGCATTTAGAGTTATATTAGAAAGAGCTGGGCAATGCGGGCACGAGTCACCCAATCTACTTCATACAGACAAAGGGCGTGAATTCGTAAACAGTGACTTCAGGCGTTTGTTGAAGGAACATGAGATCAAGATGTATCATACTGAGAATGAGGAAAAGAGTGCGATTGTAGAAAGATTCAACCGTACTCTAAATGAGAAAATGAAAGTACAATTTGAAGTGCGTAAGTCATTTCGTTGGATTGACATTCTCCAGTCTTTACTGAAAGACTACAACAGCAGTTTTCATAGAACGATTGGTATGATGCCAGTTGAGGTTAATGCGGAATGTGAACCTGAGCTTAGACGCAGATATGCAAGCAGGGATGAAACAACATCAGCAGTCCGAAAACCTACACTCAAGATTGGTGATAGAGTTAGGATTACGAAAAATAAGGGTCACTATGCAAACAAGTACGGACGCAACTGGACTCGAGAAGTATTTACCGTTTATCAAGTTAATAATACAAATCCAGTCACATATAATATCAAAGATTCTGAAGGAGAACATATTATCGGATCGTTTTATCAAAAAGAGCTCCAAAAATCAGTATTTTAAAAATGAACAAAAAAATAGTTTTTTTTTTTTTTTTTTTTACCTAGCGAAATGTGATTGTATTTCGAGTAATGTCATACGTGAAGTTTGTTTCTGCGACAACAACAACGTAAGCTGTGGTACCACTGTTCGCTGCTGGAGGTGCGACTGGATTTATAAAGTCTAACTCAACTTGTATATCGCTTCTAGATCTGTCTGTCGACTGTGGATGTAGATGAGTATCTACGACCATTATTGGAAAGGTGCTTTGGAAATTCTCAGGAGTTAACATAACATCAGAATCCCCAAAGTTCACCATTCGAAAACGTACATACTGATCGTAAAGAAGTCGCCACTTTGAATCTGACATATTCAAGTTTTGCAATTCTTGTGGGTAGCGTTCACCGTTTATTTTGACGGTTACGTTCTTTATGGTACAACTGTCGAAAACTGATGGATTTGCCTTTTGATCGTTCGAGCGATTAGTTTGCAAACCAATTATGACGAAACGTGGATCGTTCACACTCCGATAAACGTTGGTGATGTCAAAGTTGAATGAAGATCCAAACACGCCTTTCTTCTCGATACACTGCCATTGGTAGTATCTGAACGATAGTCTGTCTTTGTCGCTCAATTCTTTCAATCCCGCAATAAGTTGTATACGACTGGTAGATGAGTATTCTACCAACGGTACGCGTAGAACAAACGATGTAATTTTTACCTTTCCATCTTCAGGTTCAACATCGGTTGCTTCTGAACCTTTCCAATGATACAGAGCGTCGTTGTCTTCGGAACGCGTGAATGTGATTTCAAATCCACCTTTATACATCGGATACTGAAGGTGGTCGAAAAAGCCGAGACCAAGATGACCGAGCGTACCTAGTGCTTCAAATTTGCCCCCTCCACTGTACTGGGATACGAAACCGCAGTTTGAAAGTGTGGCCGTATTTGTGTACATCAACATACCCTTGATGTAGCCTGTTACACCCGGATTGTCTACGCTATCAATGATTGTGTTGTGTTTCTTTAGCTCAATTCGTGAGAACAGGAAAGCTGGGAAGTTGTTAACAAGTTTTATAGTAGAATTCTTTGGGTATGCTGACCCGTCTGATTTTTTCACGACTTCACCTTGAATGTGAAACATTATGCGAGAATCGTAAAACGCATCACCATGGTCCAATCTGAACACAGTGTAGTTGTTCGGTGTGTTGAAATTGAGATAAGACACTGCGTTAACAGTCCTGTACTCACTCCTCACAACACCGCCCATAAACTTGGTATAGATCGCTTCCATTGTGAAATATATCACCACTTATAGTATTCACCACTTATAGTATTCACATAGGGTACATAGAACCGGACGTACCCAAACCCATACCGAGTTTACATTTCAACCACATTCCACCGGTTGTAGCAAGAGCAACTGCACGTTCATTCAAATCAGCATCAGGTGCCATGACTCTACGCCACGCCTTCTTCTGCAACTCACGATCGGCCACCCATCTGTCTTCTGTATTTTCGTGTTTGCTGTACCAAATATCATGTTCTTTGCACGCCTCGTCAAGTGGGTTGATTCCTTTATCTCCTCTAGCCAATCGTTCGTCTAGTTTTGTACCGGGTCCACAAAAATTGTACGTATCAAATTTCAAATTGCTTGGAGCATGAAGCTCGAACGGTAGATTGTTGATGATATCGTTCAAAAGCCCAGACCCTTCGATCACACTCTCCGGTAATGCTGAATGACAACGTACTAGATATTTTGTTCCTCGTGGAGTCTGCACTAACTCTTCCATTCTGTCGTATATGAATTTGACGAGAGATAGTTTCTCGTTATGAAAATTGTTGTTGCCGGCCATTTCTTGAGCGTAAATGTAATTCAATCGTTTTACCAGTTCATTGAGATTGTTGATGTATTTGTATTCTACCGGCCTACTGCTGTAGACTGCCAACCCAGACCCAGTCATTTCATCATTATTGTCAGTCTTTATATTTTCTTCCCAAATTCGTTTGATCATGCGTTTCCATTTACGACCCTGACTCGCTTTCGGTCGATTTGAAAGAGGATCGTTTTTCTGAAATATGGAATTTGTTCTGAGCAATATATCTTTGTATGCATTCCAATCGTCAGGCGTATAGTTGTCATCACTAATGTAATCGTTCTTCGTCAAAAGACGCCAAAGACCAGCCGTGCCTTTGTAAGTTTTTTGATCTTTTATTAGTACGATATCGTCGTAATTAAACGTGATCGGCTCGGATCCAATTTTAGCTTGATTAGCATTGTCATCATACCAAATACCGAACTGAACATCTCGTGCTTTAGGTAAATAACTTGATGCAGTCAATCCCAGTGTAATTTTCTTTGTATCCATCAGTTGTTTAAACGATTGATTCAATTCTTGTGAAGGAGTATCTATGTCAGAACGCTCAGTCAACGGGCTTCGTCCTTCTGGTGTACCAGATCTCGTTAATGGTATTCGCATGAGTTGTCGCATACGTAGTCTTTTACGATCTTCCATTTCTTTAGCCTCGTTGACTGCATCTTTCTCTTTTTGTTTTATGATTGCATTCGTTATGGGCTCATACTTTTTCTGCCTTTCGCGCATCTCCTGCATTTCTTGCACGTATACACTGGAAAATTCATTCTTCAAATTATCGTTCAGTTCTTCCAACTGTTTGGCTTTTACCACCGTTAGAGGCTCAGACTCCTTAGGAAGCGGAGTCAAAATGTTGGTTGGTTTTTCTGAAGGGTGGTGCTCTATTGATGGTCGAGAGCCAGATGACCGCTCCTCTTTCTCAGCGGCTCTGAATTTGCGTATAAGTTCTCGCTGTAGCTCTTCAAGACGTTTTGCTTCCAATACATTAGCCATAGTGGTATACTTATTTAAATATGGTCTGTTAGATTTTTATCTTGCAACTGGCTTGGGTATAAGTTTTTCATTTAACATACATTTGTACTTTCCCGAGTGTACTTTTTTGTTCATGTCAATAGATAGAAAGCCGTGTGGTTGACTCCAACATTTCTTGCACATAGATTCAAATTGGATGTACGACATATCTGATCCGACAAAGTCTTCAAATATTCGCTTGCTGTAGTGCTTATTCTGATTGAACACGCAAAGTAGATTGACATTGTTACGGATTACTTGCATATCCACACGCCCATAGCTCTGGCTGAGATACACACAGGATATGAGTTTATGTCGACCTCGAATAAAGTATTCTTTTATTGGGGTTTGTTTTTCAAGAAGACAGTCGTCGAAAACCACCAACGAATTTGGTTCACATTCATCAACTGAGATTAGGTCTTCGCAGCTTGTATAAAAAAACGCTATCTGTTTCCCTAACTTCACCCCAACTTGGGTGTACATGTCTCGAAGGTTAGAGTACGCAGTCTGATCGATTGATCTACTGAACACGTACAAGTTCTTAAATGTCAACCCTTGGCCGTCGTAAATAAAGTTCAGCAAAAGATTCGTTTTCCCACTACCGGACGGGCCAACAATTAAACAGTGTAGTGGTCTCGGTATCAGGTCGTTGTCGAAGTAGTCATTAACATACACTTTGATATCCATTCCAGATGGGTACTTATAAGTGTGGTATTTTATAATGTCCCCAGGGTAGTGATTTGATCCCATCTTCTAATATGTAGCGTTTGTCATCTTTACTACTCAGTGATGATTTGAATAGCTCAACACTGAATAGTTCATGTCTAGAACTACGTATCATGTTCATAGATGTGTATTTAGTTTTCCCTTTGAACAGACACTCTTTGTAGTCTGTAAATGATATCTCATTTTCCACAACAGACTTTTTAACCCCTTTAGATCGTTTGGAGGTTTTCAGTTTATCTAGTTTATTTTTTTCGTCATTCTTTTCTCCGTCTTCTAATTGATACGCGTACATTTTGGATCTAAGCCCGACGAATTCACGCATGATAGAACCCTTTAGTTCGTCTTTCATTTTGCCCAATATTTTTTTGTTAACTCGGGGCATACCGTACGGATTGTTTTCTGTATAATCACTAATGTCAAAATATTTAATCATACTTTGCATGTCCTGATAAAAATCACTTGTTTCTATCTTGTACGTAAGAGAATCTGTGTCTGTATATTGCAATGATATTTTATCGCTGTAACGTTTTTTCATTACATTATAATGGAATTTGTACATCATCAACTTTGATACGTCGAGAACACACGCACCTACATATATGGGTTTGTTAAATTTCGTTTTTACTTTAGCCATATGAACCGCAGCTAAGTTTTTACAGAAAATCGTCCGGCTCGCGAAATTAGGTTTGGCAATCAATTTCTCAAGCTGATCACATTTTGAAACGAGACGAATGTCTACACGGTTCCGAATATTTTCCATAGTCTTTCCGAATACTGCATTATTCATCAGTTTATAGACATCCTTCTCAAAGTCGTTTTGGGCTTTTATGCGATACTTCGTGTTTAAGTTGATATATTCTTCGAGAAATTTTTACTGTACGAAACTTATTATTCTGTGGATCTTCGTGACCTGCATACCCAATGATAAATAGAGTTTTAAATTACGATAGTGTAAAACATATCTTTCTTTGTTGTATAGAGTGGTTAGTAATTTTGCTTCTTTAGACCCTGGTGGACACATTCGCTCAGGAGCTAGGGGGAGATCAGAATGTTGATCGTGTAGGTTTTCAGGGTACACCAAGTCAACTTCAAGTATATAACCGATTGTATTATCATCGTTAATTTTTGTAACATCGAAATACTTTATATCTGCACCAATGTCAGCTCCATCTTTCACCCAGCGAAAGTCTTTTATCGGCATCGGCTGACTCATCGCATGACCGTAAAGATTGTTCATATCTAGATAGGTTAGATATGTACATGGAAGGGTTGAGTCATAATCTTTCATATAGGGGTTGTTAGCTTTAGTGTGACGGTTCGAGCATTGAGATATTCCACCTCGAACCATTTTTTCCCACATCAGTAGCATATTAACATCAGACAATAGGTCAAGTTTTACATTTGTAGTTTTCAGCATCGCACTCCAAGCTAGACCTGGTGCTGTGAAATACCATGCCGGATCTAATTTGTATATTCCCATGCACACATCTCTAAAATTTTCCATGACATCAGCCAGTAGCAGTACATCTGTAGTGTTGTATAACAGTGTGTATTCCTTTAGGTCTTTAACTCGTAGATCATGCCAGACCATACAAGCGTGTTTGTAATCTTGCTCTGTGATATTGGTCCTATTTAATTTATTATAAAATGCTGATTTTGGTGGTAGTGATGTCTCATTGTACTTGTCCAACGAATCCATATAATCGTATGGATAGACACCCTTCTTCAGTAGCAGATCTACAGATTCATTCTCATAGTGTTTGATAGTATGCATTAGTTTACTTTTAGGGAGGTTGCTTACGAGAGTGTTCAAACTGAGACTCATAAATTTGAAAGAATCAAGGAATCGTAGTTTAATACCATTTTCCACCTTCACAGTAAACGAAATGTACCGCTCTTCGTTGTTTGGTATTATATCGATAGTGTTACCACGCTCTCCGAATTGCTTAATGAATAGGTGTGTATCATAACCAGCCAAGTTGTGAATGAAGACGGGTATGAAATTAGGCACTCTATAATTCAAATTACATTTGTTATGGGCAACACCTCTGAATTTACCGGTTATATGATCATGATCCATCACGCGGTCATCTTCTAATACTCTTCTACATATGTGACATCTGTTAGTGATTTCAACCTCTCTCAATTCAAGATCAGTCAGTGGTAACATTGGAACCGCATTCTCACTGTTGTAGCGTTTAAAGATTTCCTCCGATTCACATATTAATGTATCTACAAATTTGGAAGCTGCATCCTCGCCGAAATAACTAACTGGTGGTTTATAAATACCTCTGTCGTGTGTTCCATACAAACAGAAACTTATTGGTCGATGTTTTTGATATCGCAGGGTATAGGGTTCTGTGATTCCTTCGGTCGGATCCTTCTCCTTTTGTGCTTCTTTTATTGGAATCAAACAACATTCGAAATCAGCGTAGAATACAAACGGGACTCTCATCGAGCAGTTGTATTGTCCGAATTCGTTGAAAGCACCTTCATCTGGCAACTCAACTCTCAAAGCTTTGTGGTTCCCACAGTCCAATTTATGTTTATCTAACAAATCCTTTCTTCCGAAATGCTGAAGACACCGTCTGCACAGCCAGATTCTATGTCCATTTTTTGTCACTTGTGAATTCACTAATTTTTCCAGATTCTTTATGTAACAGTAATGAGCTTGCTTTTCATTCTTCATATACAACAAATCTACGTGTTGTACTTTTTCTTCATTTGTAACTAGGAGAGGATAGATTATAAACTTTTCGTCATAAGCATGAATATCTGGAACTGCAGCAGTTTGCTCAGGAGAAGAAGTCGTGATGCATCTTTTCGATTTACGATGCCGTGACATGTTGGATGCAGTCACTTCAATTCCACAATTTGGGCATGGTTTCTTTTGCGAATAGTTTGATGCCTGGTTGAGTACTGGCATTGCAGTGTTAGGATTATTTGAAACTGCGATACTCAAACAGCGTTTCGATTTACGGTGTCGTGACATATTTTTAGCCAGAACGTCAACACCACATGCTGGACAAGTTTCCTTCTGAGGACATACAGTAGTGGTTGAAGGAAGAGGTCCGAGCGCTAGCACCGTTGATTGATAGCCTGTGGAAGCTGCGATACATCTTTTCGTCTTACGATGTCGAGACATATTTGATGCATGTACAAACGCATTGCAAGTAGGACATTGTTTCTTTGAAGCCATATCGTTAGCACTCAGAAGTGCTGATGAGTTGACATTAGTCTTATAAGTAGCCATTTGTATGGAGTTAGCTGTCTCCTCTGACAACCCTGAACATTTGTCGTATTTTGGAGTGGAAGAGTGAAGAAACGACGAAGACGACGAGGGAAGTGCTGATGAGTTGACATTAGTCTTATAAGTAGCCATTTGTATGGAGTTAGCTGTCTCCTCTGACCACCCTGAACATTTGTCGTATTTTGGAGTGGAAGAGTGAAGAAACGACGAAGACGACGAGGGAAGTGCTGATGAGTTGACATTAGTCTTATAAGTAGCCATTTGTATGGAGTTAGCTGTCTCCTCTGACCACCCTGAACATTTGTCGTATTTTGGAGTGGAAGAGTGAAGAAACGACGAAGACGACGAGGGAAGATAAACGAAACCTAAACGATACTTGAACGATACTTGAACGATACGCGAACGTTAAGGGAAGACTTTTTGGAGTATTGTGGAAGATGTGAAATTATTGTATTAAGGTGATGAGGGAAGACGACGGATGAGATGACGAGGGAAGATGACAGCCAAGTGACGGAGCAGCCGCATCCACCACCGAAATCTCACGCAAACAACCGCGCGAATGTTATCGTGTCAAACAACCCAGCGGGGGAATGGGTGCCGCGATCGAATCACTTATAATGTTCCACAAACACCGCGCCGCCGGGACTGCCTACACAGCGCTCCGCGAAACGATGCCACTGTAGAAATCTCGACCGGCGTTCTGGCCGGATTCACCGCGCACCAAAACTCAACCCCACGCGTAAAACTAGAACATTCAACACTCATATTTTTTCCCCATAAAAATTCACGCCTAGCACTGCGCCAGGAACGGCAAACACAACATTTTCAACCATGAAAAATTATCAATCCAAGCAAACTGTGAAATTATCAATCTAACCAAATTATGAAATTATCAATCTAAAATTTACGGTGGATTATCCACCCTAGATAATACTGGGCCAGGAACGGCAAAACCCTACTACTGACATAGATAATTTTTGTTTTAACTAAAATTATTTATTTCATTTTATACACACTTTAAACTAATTTTCTACTTAACTCCCATTCAAATCCAAGCATTTTTGGTTCCAACTCTTGACAAGAGTTTTTTTTATTCCATCCTCGTACCAATCTGCCGCCTTGTTTTTCAACCAGTTTCCCATTTCCTCTTTGACCTCTTCATCACTGGCAAATCTCCGAACTCCAAGATGTACTCCACGTACCATTGTACGTGTATGGGTGGGCGGGTGGGTTAGTACCATTGTACGTGTATGAGTGGGCGGGTGGGATAGTACCATTGTACGTGTATGGGTGGGCGGGTGGGTTAGGTTAGGTTTAAACTTAAGCCAACCATAAGCGTTATGGTTAGTTAGTAAACAAACTTTTCCAGTAGTGGCCACGTTTTTGGAAACCATTGAGCGGACGCCTTTCCAGTATTTAGAGCTATGGAGCAGAATCCATCAGGCAATCTACACACTGTTTGTATCATAACCACTGTACGTGTATGGGCGGGAGGGCCTGTGGAAACAGATGAAAATCGCTTGGAGCAGGGTCCGGAGAATAAGATATAAGGTCACTGGGCAAAAATATCCCAGTGAAACTCTGCCAGAACATCTTGTGTTGCACGAGCAGCGTGAGGCTGGGCATTGTCATGAAACAGCAAAACTTTGCGGAACAAAAGCTCACATTGCTTGTTCTGGATGGCACGATGAAGTCTCATGAGTACATTGCAGTACCGTTTAGCATTGATTTTTGTTCCATGGGGCAGATAGTCAACAAGCAATACTCCTTTACAGTCCCAAAAAACTGTGGCCATCACTTTTCCTGCTGACTCACTTTTCCTTTAACAGGAGCTTTATCTCCTTTCTTTACCCATACCATTCTCTGATTCAGGAGTCGAATGGTGAATCCAAGTTTTGTCTCCAGTGTCTATTCTTGAAAACACAGCTTCATCTTCATTTTGAAACATCTGCAAAAATGTTTGAGCAGCTGCACAACGACGCTGCTTGTAAACGTCAGTCAACAAGCGTGGCACCCATCTTGCACACACTTTCGACAACTGGAGATTGTTAACCATGATGCTATGCAATGAGGAACAACTAATATCAATATTAGAGGGTAGTCTATCCAACATATCGTCAAGTGTTAGTCATTGGTCGGAATCAATGCTGTGTGCACGGCATCAATGACATTGTTTTCGTGAGATGTTGCTGGTCAGCTTCTACGGTCGTCGTCATGCACATTTTGCCTCCCTTCAATAAACATTTTCCGCCAACAGCAAACCATTTGGATGGACATTTTTCCTTCACGATAGACAGTGCATATTTGCTGATGAATATCCACAGCTGATTAATTGTTCGCAGTTAAAAATCAAATTACAATACGCACCTCACAACTGGTGGCAACAATCAACGATGTCTCCATGGCAACTGAGCCTTAACTGACCGAGCCTGCGCTTCCCAGTTGCCAAACCGGTCCTCAGAGGTGCCAATACAACCAAGCTACAATATACTGTGCCTCGCAGCTGTCAGCGTTGTACTTGATGCGAATAATGAAGATGGGAAACTTACTTTTTGAATACCTCTCGTATATAAAAGCCAAAAACCACTGACTCACTGGTCTTATATTGTGGGTGTGCAATAAGAAGGGATTTAGAAAAATTCTTCACAGTTCCGAAATGGCAGCCTTTTTTACCCCCAAAACTGCTCCAATGTATTTCTTATGAGAAAATCACACAAAAATAGTATTTCTGACCTAACTTGAAGAAAATCTTGAGTAAACGTTTGAAATCTCCACAGTTCTACACATGTAACAAACATCCATGAATTTCAGCCCAAAAACTGAAATTTAAAATGTTTAATACTGATGTTATCTACTAAATAGTGGTATCGAATTAAAGCTATTTTTCTCTTGAATCCAAACATACCACCATATTTCGAAAAGGGCAATTAATAAGGGGCATATGCCCCCAAAACAAAAATAAATTCCAAAAAAAAAGGTAATATTAATATAAACCACCCTACCAGGGTATCAAACTATAGGTATTTATCTCCAAAATCACATTATATCATTGTATTTTGGCAGAGACAACGTTTATGGGCTCTACCCCAAAATAAAAAATTATGCTCAAAAACCCAAAATTGGGAAATGTTAAACTAATATAACCAAGTGGGGTATCAAATAAAAATTATTCTTCAATTAATTACTAATATACCATCATATTTTAGAAAAGACTATATTTATGGGCTCCACTGCCCCTAAAACCAAAATTCACGAGGCGACCTGATGATACCCAAAAATGGGACTGTAGCGAGCACCTTGGAGAGGCCGCAGGCTGAACTTTCCATCACGAGGCCGAGTTCTAGAAAGGGGCAAAAGGCAGAGTCTCCAGGCGAGGCCGAAGGCCGAGCTTCCTTCACAAGCGTAGCGAGTGATGGGGTTGGCACGTGAAGCGTGCAGGGGTTACCCCTAGTTTATTATGAAATACATATTTCTGTACTGATTTAACTTATAGAAATGTTTCATGATCAATTTAAAAAAATGTCTAAGTGTATATTGCATAAAATACAATACATTGTCATGTTCAAACATGCATGTCATTTCTTGACAAAGAGGTATAGAGTTGAAAATTACATTGAGTGCCATTGACCCTTAGAGTGTCAACGTCTGATTTTGTCGGATGTCAAACGATGTCCGAGAAATGCCAATACCCGATTTTGTCAGATGCCTGAAATAGAAATCTATTAATCCTTGTCTAATCAGGAGTTAGTAACATATGATACTACTGTATGCTGATTAGTTAAGCAACTTTTATGATTTATTCTGTCACCTCCTTCCTTTTTATATAGGCGGGTTTCTTTATAACTTTTTTTAGGATTTGTATAAGATTTTCTATTATTGTAAAAATCTCCACATATTGATAAACTTTACTCAAGGCGATTTTTAAATTCAGGAGCTTTTTTATAAAAAAGAAGGTAGATCCATCTACTTCTCTTTCCAAGCCACTCTTTACAAGATGAATTCTTTTTTTTATTTACTTCTGCAATCCTTTAACTCTACTGGGAGTTTTTTGTCTTCTTTAGAATAAGCCCTTTAACATATATTCTCAGTAGCTGGAACAATCTTGATTTCTACCTCTAAATATTTTTCTTTCCACCATTTGGTAAACTCTGACTTAATTACCTGTAAAAACTTATGCTGAGCTTCATTTTCAACATTTATTTTATTGTTGTGTCTTCTGACTGCAGATGTGTGTGTACATCACTGGCCTTTTTTGCCATTCTCAGGAATGCCACAGCTATTAATTTAATATTGTATGATCGTCTTTACATCTCTGATGTTTTATTAAATTATAATGCAAAGTACGATTTCAATCTGTGTTTCATGACAAGCATACATTATGTAAACTGAGTAATCGTTTTATTGTAATGTACAGTAAACTCTATGAGAAAATACCATTGAAAAATTAAGGACAAGAACAATTCAGAATAAGTTAAAAGGTGAATGTTAAAGATATTTAGTTAAATTAAATCTTTTAATTTATACATTTTTCCTTTACAATTCATTTAAAATGGTTTCATTTATCAAATGGAACTGACTCTGTTCCACCTATCAATGCCTGTTGCTATTTGCGAGTTGTGTCCATACAGAAACTTGTTATTGTAGAATTATCTAATTACAATGGTGTAAATATATTTAGTAGAACAAATATCTGAACTTATTTAATAAAAAAAATACTTCTGACATTTAAGCTATTTTCAAAATTTGTTATAATTTACTACAGACCAATAAATTGTGTGGATTCGTAAGATAAGGTTACGAGGACAATATAATGTATTAACATTAAACTTATAACAAATTTATGATTCTATATTTATAAATTGTAATTTTTTTTAAATAGCGAAACTCATAAGAACGGTAATGGAACTGAAAACCAAAACATGATAATAATGATGATAATAATGATTTATTTCCATCCATTTTTACAAATATAAAAACACAATAATACGTACAGTGATATTGACCCATCCGCCCACCCATACACGTACAGTGATATTGACCCACCCCCCCAACCATACACGTACAGTAAGACGTACAGAAAGTACAGTGGTATTGACCCATCTGCCCGCCCATACATGTACAGTGTTATTGACCCACCCGCCCGCCTGTACAAATACAGTGTTATTGACCCACCCGCCCGCCTGTACAAATACAGTGGTATTGACCCACCTGCCCGCCCATACAAGTACAGTGGTATTGACCAATGTCACCATATGTGTATGGGTGGGTGGGTGGGTTAATGTCACCGTATGTGTATGGGCGCGGGTAAGTTAATGTTACTGTATGGGTGGGCGGGTGGGTTAATATCACTGTATGTGTATGGGTGGGCGGGTGGGTTAATGTCACCGTATGTGTATGGGTGGGCGGGTTATGTTACCTAAAATATACTAACTGAACTTATATCACCTCTCACATATATCCCTTTGCTAGGTTTGAGCAAAATATTAATATACATTAAGATATTATACACACAAGAGAGAAGTTTAAAGCATGCCTTTAATCTAACTTATTTATATTTAAATCAATCCAATTCTTTTTATTTAATATAATCCACAGTAACTAATCAACATACGGTAGGGATCCCAATCAAAAAAAGATGCCTAATCCCTGCCGTCTTTTATTCTAAATACCATGATATAATCTATCATTACACTACATTTTGTGAGATGATATTGATAATTAGTTTGTATCTATGTGTATTCACAGTGATTAAAATTTCTTTATGTATAAATATGGAACAATCATGTAGCCTATGTCTCTCATTGCTGCGTCTAGGTATTGTCCTTGATTATATTATGTCTAGGTATGGCCCATTAAAAAATGCTCAAAGCATATTGTGAGACTATTATCTCAAATAATCAACTTGTCTTTTGAAGAAGGAGTTTTTCCCTCGCTCCAAAAATCGCAAAAGTAAATCCAATTTTCAAGAAAGACGATCCCCATTCTACAAACAACTATAGGCCTGTCTCAATTTTGCCAGTTCTAAGTAAATTATTCGAAAAAGTCTTTTTGGTAAGAATGCTTCAGTTTTTGAACAAACACAACCTGCTTTCTGAAGATCAATTTGGCTTCAGAAAGGGTAAATCGACAATTGACGCTGTCGTGAGTCTAGTCGATCAGGTTGTGGAGGGACTAGAAAGTCGAAATTTCATATTATGTTTCTCGACTTATCTAAAGCATTCGACTGTGTTGACCATGCTGAACTGCTTGACAACCTGGAATCTCATGGCATCAGAGGCTCCAGTGGCTTAGGCCTTTTCTGAACCACAGAAAACAAGTTGTACAAATGTCAAATAAAATCTCTGAACTAATTTATTTAAGGTATGGGGTTCCTCAGGGATCAATACTTAGCCCGGTTCTCTTTCTGGTCTATGT
Organism: Stictocephala bisonia; assembly: GCA_035578905.1. Classification (NCBI taxonomy): domain Eukaryota; kingdom Metazoa; phylum Arthropoda; class Insecta; order Hemiptera; family Membracidae; genus Stictocephala; species Stictocephala bisonia. The sequence continues at coordinate 23,739 of JAQJVL010000953.1, read as the reverse complement.
TAATGATATTGGGTCATCACTACGTTACGGCAAACTTGTACAAGATGCTGATGACACAACGCTTTGTTTCAACAACAGATTGAGAGTAAACCTGGAACATGAAACGTTTGTTGACACCAACTATTATGCCCAGCATTTCAACAGCCTCAATCTAAAAACAAACTCTTCATAATCAAATGTCCTGACTTTCGCGCTGCGATCAGGAAATGCCAATGAATGGCCAACCGTCATATTGAATGATACCCTGCTGGATGTCGTCAACTCTTCCAAATTCTTAGGTATATTCTTGGATAGGGGATTGACTGACTTGGAATATTCACATAGACCATGTCTGCTCAAAACTTTCCACAGGAATATATGTTTTGAGGTCCTTTGCCAAATACTGTCCAACTCAGGTGCTGATGACAGCGTATTACGGCTTAATTTACCCCCACCTTACCTACGGTTTGGTATTGTGGGGAACCACTCAAACGGCCAGTTTCTCAGAGCGTTCAAATTGCAAAAGCAAGCGATTCGCATAATCACTCTGTTGAAGTTCAGAGAATCTTGCAAGGAAGCATTCAAGGAGATGCAACTGTTAACCCTGCCATGTCTCTACATTTTAGAGACAACCTTATTCTGTGTGTCTAAATGTGCTATGACCAGCGGTAGGGACATACACACGTATGACACGCGAGGCAGGAATACCTAGCGAACTGGGAGGCACAAGACTTGGGTTTTTGAGCACGTGCCCTAACAAGCAGGGGTTCGTTTCATCAACAAGTTGCTCAATTCCATAAAGAGTGCCCCGACGTCCAAGGCGTTAAAAACTCATTTGAAACGCTTTTTAGCCTCCCAAGCATTTTACAGTGTTGACGAGTTCATGGCACACAACTGGGTGACCGCATAATCAGAAGACTGACGTCCGGCGCTGGAAGTGGGTACATTGGCATTACAAATGTGGTGTGAGTGGAGGATTCTGTAAGTTCGAATGGGGTTTTGATGTGGCGTGATTGTTAAAATTTTAGACTAATCTGATGATTGCTATACATTGTTATGTTCTGGAAATAAAAGATTTGATTTGATATTAGGATTATTGCTTAGATAAAATCAACGGTATTGAATGCTATACTATGATGATTTTATTAAATAAATTTATTGGTTCTGACAACAATTTGGTCATATCTAATCAGAATGTAATATTCTTGTAATTACTATAACCTATTTATATATCAACCAATTATAACTAACATAAAAACCAACAAATAAATTTTTAAATAAAACCAAAATAATGTATTAAGTTTGTCTCAAACGAAACATAAAACTTTATTGGTCTGTATTAAATTAAAACTTGTAGTAAGTAAACCGAAGGAATTATTTTATAAGGCTACATGACTTTGTCTGTTTTATCAAATATATTTAGGTCAGTATAATGCGGCTTTTCTACAATAAAAAGTTTCTTTGTGGTTATTTGTCACAAAATTCTTCTATTAAAAACAATGAGTAGGCCTATAACAGAAGTAGGCGTTGACAGGAGGGCCTGAGTCACTATCATATCTTCTTGTACAAGAATTGTGAACGAGCCATTGACTTATGAAAAATATTCTATATAAAAGATTTAATTTTACTCAATATCTATAATTTGCCTTTTTTCCTGACCAAAGAATAATAATTAGTCTGAATTACTTATTGACCCCCCCTTCCCATATAAACCCATACCTATCTCTTCATTCTTTCTCTAGCGCACAATACGAACAGACGTGTATTGTTTTTACCCTTGCATATTGATTTGACTAGCTAGAGTTTGGGTTACGTTTATTATTCTTATACTTTGGGTAAATATTGTCATCTTTGCTAAGGAATACTGTGGGATGAAACATTTTTAAACGGTATATAAATTAAAAAATGTAACTTTTAGAAATTACTAATAACAGTTAAGTTTAATTCAATTATATTTAATTGTATCCTAACCTTAGAATCCTATTCATCCACTTTGAACAATAATCTAGTTACCATTTGCTGTAAGTTTGGCATTTGTGGTAAAGACATTCTAACTGAAAATAAGCATAAAATCGTTTCTGAACTAAACTTACAACAAAACAGGCTTGGGGGAATTGAATGGTATATTTCTGTTCAAATCAAATTTACTAAAATTGTAAATAACAAAGAAATGTCAATTCCCCTTGATTAACTGTCAACAATACTCGTATTCTAAGTTTTTCACGTTGTTAATTTTAAGATTTTTTTCCTCTTATGATTACTGAGTAGTCGATGAAAAAATGCCACATCAATGGCGATCGACTACTGAGTAGTCGCTTGGGCAATGTTGTTTTTAATTGCTTATTTACTAAGGTTTAATGATATCACACTGTATATTTTTGTATTCGACACACTACAATGATTAGTTTGGTATTTAGTTTATTATTTTCCGCAAAATAATAATGAAACAATGAATTTATAAGGTTACAGAAAATATTGTTCACAATTTCATTTGGTTACTGTTGAAACGCTAAGTGTAAAATAATTAATTTTGCCGAACTGTTTTGAGGAGGGAGTTTTTGTGCTGGAAAAAAACGACCTACATGAATGTGTTCAGTATTTCATTCCCGTCAATGCCATGTGTTTATATTAGCATCACAGTATTTATAGTTGCCCGGCTGTTTTTTTTTTTTTTTTTTTTCCAACCACCTTATACAGACTCCTATGAGGTGTCGACTACTGGCGGTAGTCGATTACTTACCTAACTATAGTTTATACTAAAATAAATATTGTTACATGTTCGATATGTCATTCAATTGTTAATAAAAGCAGCTTTACATTTATGTTACTTTTGATTTATTGTAGGTGATTTTTAGGTTTTATTTACTACAATGAAAATACGAATGCGAGTGACAACACAGCCAGCCATTTTTTGTTTTGCTTTCGTTCCGAGCCGCGTTGTGTTTCACGCTTTATTTTATGTTTTCTATTCCTTAATTTGTATTAGTATTTGCATTAGTTTTCACTATAGTCAAATATTAATCCAATCGTAATGTATTTTTATGCTTTGTACTAATTTTACAATTACAAAAAAAATTTCAGAATAGATATATTTATTTTATAAAAGTATTAAATATTTTTATAATTGTAGGTTTTATTCAATATGAACCATTGTTCTATATCATTTATAATTTCATGCAGTTTACTTTTTATGTAATATATATATACTCATGTATAGGTGCATTTATGTAATTTTTAGATTTTTATAGCGTTTTACTACTTTTGTGAAAACATTAGAAATACAAGAAATAATCTAAACATTTTTACTGTTTTATGTAAAAAACCCTTTTTGCCCAGATTTTGTATATTTTGATATTTTTATAAAACACAGTTTTCTATTTTTCTCAAGGCCGTGATTTTGAGAATTCTATTTTTCAGAATGTAAGCCCTTATTTAAAATTATAGTAAACAATTTTTGTTTTTCATAGAACACTAAGTTTTCTATATTATGTTTGGCATACTTTTCTGAACAAGAAAATATGGCATTAGTCCCATTATCATTGAATATTAAATAAAACAGTAGAGACGTGATCACGCGGCATTAAATACGTAGTTCCGTGGCCTGTCTGAGAACGTTTGTATCAGGCCAATAACAACAGCACGCCATACTTGTACAGTGGTACTGACCCAACCGCCCACCCATACACGTACAGTGGTATTGGCACACCCGCCCACCCATACACGTAAAGGTGTATAGGCCCACCCGCCCACTCATACACGTACAGTGGTATTGTACTTGTACAGTGGTATTGTACTTGTACAGTGGTATTGTATGTGATTCACAGATGCTCGTTTCACTCGCTCAAAAAAAAGGTTGAAAATTTCAGGGGTGTCCGGAAACCCAGGACACCCTCCTTGGGTACATCCCTTACTGGAGTATATTGCATTTTGAAGTATGACATAAAAAAGCTGTAAACCTTAGAGGCTTACTTAACTGCTACACATTTGCACAAGATTCCCTCATAATTATTAATAACAATAATAATAAAATAAAAATAAAGATTAACAGTAAAAATGAGAGAGGTTTTAGTACAACAGGAAATACGGTACAGGAAGTGGAGTTGGTTAAATTTCAGTAGGACATCCTGAGAGTGTTAACTCAGAAAGCAAGGGATCGGATGTCAAGGAAGCAGGGTCAGCACTATACACATGATAATCAGAATAATAAAATTTTAGACTCATAAAAATTAGGCAGATGAATACTGATACGGCGGAGATTCAGCAGAAGCTCCGGAGGTTCTGCCCATCACGAAAACGAGCCTATAGGGTGATCCATAATAGGACCAACGATAATAATTGGTTTTTCCGAGATCATAGGCATGTCCAGTGAGTAGCAGGGGAAATGAGGTACTAGGGAAAGAGTTGGGAAAGAAAGGGGAGTCTGAGGAGAGTTGGGCAAGTGATAGGACTTCGGGAAATAGACCAAAAGGGAGGACCAGCACCTGAAGGTCCAACTACCTATGCTCCGTCAACCTGCCCTGCAGAGCAAACACGGGACGAGCTAGGAGGAGGACTTGGAGCCACACTCCAACCCCTTGCGATATCAACCCCCGGAGGACTTCACGAGCGGCCAACCTGAACCTGAGGGACGCCTGGACTTGCAGCCTATTCTGAGGGACAGACAAGCCACCCCCAAGAGACTACAAGCAACTCCAGACCCAACCAGCCCACCTGACCCTGAGGGACAAGCGGACGCCGAATCCACTACGGCCCGTGCACACCCCATACCTGCAGGAGACATAGAGTCCAGAGGTATGTTAAAATTTGTTTAACACCTCCAGGGTTTAAGGGAAACGAAATATAAATTTGTAGATGAAAGAAAATTTTGTAAGGGCGTTCAATTACGTTTTACCTACACCAAAGCGTAAGCCGATAGGCAGTACATTAATCATATAAGAAGCTAATATTAATTGTAATTTAATAATAAAATATAATTCACTGATTGAGGGAATTGAGTCTTGTATAAGTTAATGTGTTGAGATTGTTAATTTAAATTGTAAATATATAAGTACGTTAATCCATATAATCGATCATTATCCCTATAAGTGTTTTTTTTTTTAGTTGATATAGATACATAGTAAATAAATATTGCGTTGAATATATAAACCATTAATATTAGATAATTCTTGGGAAGAATAAAGTATAGCAACTAGGGCCATATGAATATATTTAACTTCTCTCTTGAAAGATATTTGTAAATAATATTACTTAAATTGTACGGTAAATTGATTAGGTCGTCATAGTTAGTAAGGTTGACATATTATTGTTTGATTATTAATTTTGATTGGAAATAATTGATTGATTATTCTGGAGTATAACTTGTTATTGAATATATAATTTTCACTTGTTAATATAGACGGTTTGCACATATTATACTTATTTAATTAACTCTTAATGTGACGATTATATAATTATTTAGAGGATTGTGATTTAATAGTATAGGAGTTTGCTGTCGCTTCTTGTAAATAATATTTCTTGAAATTATTGGTTTACCGGACTGTATATTGAAGCCAATGTTAAAGGTAATTCGATTGAAGATTTATAAACGTATAATTTGTATTGTCTATTATTGAATGAGAAGGGTATATTAAAGGAGGTGTATAGTATAAAATAGGATAAGATAATTGTAATATTTTGGAAGGGATTGTAAAGATGATATGCTGTAATAATAATAAATACGTGTTGTACCAGTGTCAATAGTTATTCCAGGTCCTGGTTTCCTACACTAGCTAAGCGAGTCATTAAGGTTACATTATTTCTCATTACTTATAGAATAATCATTTGTTATTTAACATTTATTAAACAATTTGAGTTTTGGAGGAAGTAAAAGTTGTACTTGAAGTGCCCATGTTTACAAAGCCAGTACAGTAATAAATAAGTTTGATCCCTAAAATCTTGTCCCAAGAGCACTAAATGTTTAATAATAAGAATGTGATTACCTTGAACTATTTTGATTAGCAGCTTCTACTCTTGAACCACTTTCACTTTGCTTTGCAATCTTCTTGGGTACTACAACATAATAACTAATATCATTAATACAGTACAAATACCAAGTAGTCCAGCATCTTCTTACAAAAACACATATACGTAGCTTTCAAACTTCACTCTGAGAACCATACTTGCCTTTAAACTGAGTGGTGATAGTGAAAACGAAAATATTACTGAAAATTACCTTCAATATAGTTATCACATTTTGAATCTCCAGAACTCCCTGGCCCAAGACATATTGAAAACAATATCACTACTTCAATAAGACTTTTTCAATTTATGTTCATCTTTTTTATTTTATTTTTATTCATTCTTTATTCGTAATAATTGTACAAAATATTCTAACACATTCTAAGATTCTATAGATAGTGTATGAAAATGTACATAATACTACTAGTCACTACTACTCTTGGCAACAAAAACAAACTTCTCAGAGGATTATTGATATTTTTTTCACAATGATTAAACTAGCTAAATGCTTATTTAATAAAAAAACCTTTATAAAAGGTACTTTTTGAAGGCATTGGAAGAACTTGCCTCTTGAAGTGAAGGGACAATTTTTAGCCTGTGACAAAAACTATTTTGATAGCAAAGAATTTTGCTTGACTTATGATAAACTATTAGATAGAAGACAATAACATAATATTTCATGATATATGTCTTACATAAATACCGGGTGTTTCAAAATGAATAGCGGGGTTTTAAAGTATTATAATATTTATTACATCAAACTTACAGCCACAAGTGATATATCAAACAAAAGAGGAACTCAAACAGTTTTACATAATAGCCTACAAGTGTTCAATGTGAGCACCATTCGTTACTCGGCACACGTCAAGACGATATGCGAGTTCTTCCCAAACTTTGGTTAGTGTCTCATTAGTAATTGCCGTAACAGCTGTTTCAATCCTGTTCCTTAATTCGGGAAGGTTGGCTGGCATTGGAGGCACATACACTCGATCCTTAATAAACCCCCAAAGATAGAAATCACACGGCGTTAGGTCGGGTGATCGTGGAGGCCATGGATAACAAGCGCCATCATTAGGCCCCTTACGGCCAATCCAGCGGTCGGGTACTGTGAGGTTAAGCCAATCGCGTACCTCGTTATGCCAGTGAGGCGGCGCACCATCTTGCTGAAAGACGAAGTTCTCTGGTTCATCCTGTGTCAGTTGAGGGAAGAGCCATAGCTGTAGAGTATCCAGATAAGAGGGACCAGTTACAGTTGCTTCACCAAAAAAAGAAAGGACCATAAACTTTCTGTCGGGATATGGCACAAAAAACATTCAATTTAGCGGAGTCTCGTTGCACTTGTTCCATCATGCGGGGATTTTCTGAACCCCAAATCCGAACATTATGGGTGTTTACTTGACCACTAAGGTGGAAGGTCGATTCATCACTGAATACGACAAGATCCAGAAAATTTTCATTGTCATTCAACAACATGTCGTTAGCAAAGTTGGCACGTAAAACATGGTCAGTAGGCTTCAGCGCCTGTAACAACTGCAAACGATAAGGACGTAGTTGCAAGCGTCACCGCAAAACTCTCCAAACAGTCGTCACAGGAATTGCTAATTCACGACTAGCCTTCCGAACGGATTTCATAGGGCTACGTGTGAACGAATTACGCACTTGCTCAACGCTCTCTTCACTAGTTCTTGGTCGTCCCGTACTCGTGCCTTTACAAAGGCAGCCAGTGTCTTCAAACTGATGATACCATCTACGAATATTGTTATCACCTGGAGGATCACAACCGAACTTAATCCGGAACGCACGTTGCACAGTAACAACAGATTCCGTCTTTGCAAACTGTAAAACACAAAACGCTTTCTGTTCTTTAGTCGCCATCTTTGCTACTAGCGCTTTCTATCGGATTGCGGCGGAAACATTCCGCACTGATGCCAACAAACAAAACTGTTTGAGTTTTTCTTTCATTTGATATATCCCTTGTGGCTGTAAGTTTGATGTAATAAATATTATAACACACTAAAACCCCGCTATTCATTTTGAAACACCCGGTATATGAAAATTGTTACAAAGAAAACTGTACTTCTAACATCAACTAATGGAGGAATTCAAGATGAGACAACTGCAAAAAAACAGAGGCCGGGAAATAACAGAAGCTAGACAAGCATAATAATAAATGACTACAACAAATATATATGGAAGGTATCGATTTTTATTATGTTTTGTTGTTATGTGAAGGAGGAAGTCAAATGAAGTACTGGAAGAAAGTTGTTTGTAACTTAACATCGAGAATGATTCTAAATTAATAAATACTTTATAGAAAAAGAAAAAACCAATTGAACCTTGCAGCCATTACCAATTCATTATAAATATTCTGGAGTCAGTGGTAAATACATGGATGAATGAGAATCAGCCAAACAATAGGCCTAATGGAGTGGTGACAGCAGTGATGCTAACAAATTATTTGCTACAAATTAAAAACTACAAAATTTCTTAGAATAACACAGAACTGTAGGTGAATGTATGATTCTAACTTTATTATACTTAGTCTAATTCACGGGTGGAGATTTTGTCCGATTATGTGAGCGAGCACTGTTCAGAAGCAATTTTGATCAACTGTGGAAAGTCTGGGGAGGTTTTAAATAAAACTAGAAGGTACAAATAAATAATCGTGACGTTAAATATGATAGTTACAACATGAATAAATAAAACTACTTTAGAAAACCCTTGAATTCTTATAATTTTGTTGTTTACTAGGTTAACAGGAGACTGATACACTGCAGACAACAAACGCAATACCAAAGTCTTGTTTAGAATTTCGTCTGCAAATGTAGACAGTGTGTGTTGACCACAGACTGGGTGACAGTGTGTGTTGAAGCTATGCAATACCTTTTCATTCAAGGTTGTTCGTGTAATTTAATTAAAAACATCAAAAAAATGTGGTAGTATATGTATTAGGTGAATGTTGTATCTTAATGTGTATTAAAAATTAGATGAACGAGTACTCCAAATAATGATTTCCAAACAAATATTTTGCTCTAATGCATTCACTTTATATTTTATACTTTCAAGGAAAGTTTTCCATTCCTTTTTGATCTTCCTCCACTCCAGTACAGCCATGTCCCTCCTCTCAACTCTCTACTTCCCTGCCCCTTCCACTTTGTTTCACTCAATCCCAGAATGTCTATTCTCCTTTCCTGCATCTCGTCTATCAATTCTTCTGTTTTTCCCGAAAGCGTAAGTATGTTCAGTGTTCCAATCTTTATCCTTTTTCGTTTCCAGTCACGTCCGTTACTCCTGTCCTTCCGAGGCTTGGTTATTGTTTTGAAAGCAATATCAACTTCGCTATCGGCTTGCTAGGCCTGACATAGCTGTTGTTTGGTATCTCTCTTAGTCTGGCTTCTACCCCACGAAGACCTGTCCGGCTTGGGTGACCCTACCGGTAGCAAGCTACCGCCGGCATAGCTCTCGGGGTTGTGGAAGCACGCAAGCCCCCCCGCCACGTCAAGGCAGAGATACCTTCGGGGGGGAGTGTCAAGTGATGGAAGAATGGAACAGGAAATAAATGCCAGATTAGGAATGGGAGCGGGATTCTTCCGGACGGTGAAACACCTAGTATGGGACAAAGAGGTACCAAGGAGGGCCAAGGTAATGATGTTCAAGAATTACTATAGGCCTATAATTACTTATGCGGCAGAGACATGGCGGATGTCAGAAAGGGAGTGGAGTAGAGTACAGGCAGGGGAAATGAGGTTCTTGAGAGCAATAAAGGGAAGAACTCGAAGAGATAGAATTAGGAATAGTGAGATAAGGAAGGATGTAGTGGAGGAGAGTATAAGAGAAAGAGTGGAACAAGCAAGGTTGAGGTGGTATGGTCACGTAAAAAGGATGAGTGTAGAGAGGTTGCCGAGGAAGATGGAGGAATGGGAAATGGAGGGAAGGAGGCCCAGAGGAAGACCACGAAGAAGATGGCTGGATGGAGTGAGGACAGACGTGGAAAAGAGAGGGAGTGTGTGGGGGGAAGTGGTGAGAGAGGAGATGTGGAGGGACAGGAGAAGATGGAGAGGCTTGGTGACAACCCAGACCCAGGATTGACTGGAACGGGACCGGATAAGTAAGTAAGTAAGTAAGGAAAGTTTTATAACGCTTAGTAAACATGGAATAATTTTGTTAAATAATATAAAACAAGTGCATCAATTCGACCATGACTCTACATATTTGTAAAGAGATAGACCTTAATATTAGATGGACTTCAGAATAATTATTAGATATGACACTGATGTTTTCAGACCTGGAGATGTGGGTACGTCAAGAGTTCGTTTCCTCAGAACTCTCATTGGAGAGCTCTCTGGAGGCTGCATTGTATTGGCCTCATTCTCCTTCTCATCTTGTTCTGAAAAATAGCATAAGTTTAGTTTATCTTGTAGCACTTTTCACATAACTCTCCATCTAAAATATAAAAAAAGTACAACGATTTTACTTATTTACAGTTAGCATAATGAGCCGATTTGTAAAAATATATATGGGTGAAATTCACCTATAATTTGTAAAACTCCAATAAATTTAATGAAATGAAAATATTTTATTACAGTACAGTCGCTGTAGTCCGAATCAGGCGGTAATCCGAACAACCTTCCTGGTTACATGCAAACAGCTGTTTTCGTTGCACGTCTCGACATGTTAGATTTGGATAGTCAAAGTGCTTTTTTCATCCAATAAAACATACACAAATGTTATAGGACAAGTTAGTATATCACAGAAACAGTACAATATGACAATATGCACAAAATTACAATTGAGTCACAACATTAAAATTATTTACAATAAAACCTCAACTAAAATGAAACATTTCTGCTTTTAAAACATAACCACCAAAATATGTCTATAGTCTATGCCGTCGGCTTTCGGGTTAAATTCTTCTATACTATAGAGTGCAGATTTAATTAAATATCTTTTTTATTTTATTTTTTAATTATGTAAATTGTTTAATTGCTTTCCATTCCTCCGATAATTTATTATACGAATGTTGGCCCAAATATGAAATTGATGTCTTAAAGTGGGTATGTTTTTGTATTTTAAAGTCGTTTCTGTGAAATGTGAATCCTCCCAACATATTATCCCATATCGAAGAAGAATATCAAAATAACTAAAGTAAACTAGCTTGGCTGTTTTTCATTTGTTAAATCTCTTATCTTCCGTATTGCAAAGCATGCAAAGCTTAAGCTACTACTTAATTTATTAATTTCTACATCCCAACACATTGCTTCATCCACTAATACACCCAGAAAATTGGAGTGTGCTGATGAAATAATTTGATTATCTTAAAAACTTACTTGAATTAAGCTAATTTTATTTTGAATAAAATGAAAATTTAAAATATGGGTTTTTGAAAATTTAGTTAAAGTTTGTGATATTTTAACTAATTAAACATAAGCATATAAGCAATTTGAAACCTGTTGGGGTAAGCTATCATTGTTTTATGATTTCACTAGTCAGTAGTGTCATCTGCAAACAAAATAATCTTTTTTGACATTTGTTGAGGAAGATCACTGATATTTGTTTAAAAAAAAGCAATGGGCCCAAAACGGATCCCTGTGGGACTTCACCTCGTATTGGCATCTTTGGAGATCGAAATGTGACTATCTTATTTAAATGAAGGAATTCAACTTCTACAACCTGGCTGCGATCTGATTGAAAACTCAATAACCATTTCATATAAAGGCCTCTCACACAACAATCTCTAATTTTTTACTTAAATTGGATAGTAACACTGACAGTAATTTTGTTCTAATACGTGGCACCCAATTACTCTTCAAAATGTCAAATAAATGTAACAAACAACTTTAACTCCAAGTGATAAATATAAGATAATAGAAATGAATACTGTATGTGATATTAACACTAGCTGCCGTGTCAGTCTAGTACGCCCGACATTGTTGATTAGCAACCTTTTAGTTTATATATTGTTATTCGACTGGTCCTGCTTTCTTAAAGAAACCAACTAGACTTTATTGTACTGCAAGCATGATACTATTTAAAGAGCAAATTTCGAAGTTTTTAGTTATTTATAAAGATGTTCATAAAACTTTAAATTTTGGCAGGTTTAAGTTAACCCAATTACTCTTCAAAATGTCAAATAAATGTAACAAACAACTTTAACTCCAATGATAAATATAAGATAATAGAAATGAATAATCGTGGTAACTGTGTGACAAAGGTTGCTAGTGAATTTGTGTAAACCTACTGTATGTGATATTAACACTAGCTGCCGTGTCAGTCTAGTACGCCCGACATTGTTGATTAGCAACCTTTTGGTTTATATATTGTTTCTCGACTGGTCCTGCTTTCTTAAATAAACCAACTAGACTTTATTGTACTGCAAGCATCATACTATTTAAAGAGCAAATTTCGAAGTTTTTAGTTATTTATAAAGATGTTCATAAAACTTTAAATTTTGGCAGGTTCTATGGGCAAGTTGTCGGGAGTATAGGCCTGACAGATTTATTTAGTGAACTGGTATTGAAATAATGTAATATATATTGAATACTGGATTGCTTTCATCATAAAAGTTGTTTAAAAGAAATAATTTTATTGTTATATATTGTAAAAAATACCTGAAATCGTAATTTAAAATACTTAAATTATTGTAGAGACTAAGTTTTTGTTACATAACAGGAAATAAATCTGTACGCTTAGTAAAATTTATTTTTACAATATATTTTATAGTTCAAGAACAACAGTTCAGTTGTTATCAGAGCGCCGATGATTGAGGTTCTTATCTGATCCAGTCTCGAGCCGCCATCTGCCCTGTGCCAGTAGTTTTGCGTAATTTTTGTCGTTCTGTATTACTTTAAACTGAATATTTCGTTTTTATTAGTAATTAACTATACATATTTTTATTTCTTACATAATGTCCGTTAAGTGCGGAAAATTGCTGTGGAGTTTGTGGGTGCTGAATGTGTTCTTAAGTGTATGGACTGTAAGCAGTCCTTTCACCCGTCATGTACTCGCCTCCTATGTATTCAGAACGTTACAAAATCTAAACTTAAAAATTGGAAGGGTGACTCCTATAGTGAAGAAACTGCTTTGTCTAAAAGTTCTGATGATGTCAGTGATGAAAAATCATTTTTAATCAGCGTTCTGACTTCCATGAAGAACGAGATATTGGCAGGAATTGACGCTAATCTCGAACGCATGACCGCTGAATTGAAGAATATCAATGGTAAATTCAGTGCCCTGGAGAAGTCACACGAAGAGCTATGCATACACTGTGACCAACTGGAACGTGATCGTGACGGGCTGACCGAGGAGGTGCGCGAATTATGGGTACGATTACACGACTAAGAGCAGCATTCTCGATGTGCAAACATTGAGATACAAGGTTTTCCACGTACTCAAGGAGAAAATTTGTATGCCGTTCTTCGGAATATAGCTGCTGTTATTGGCATGCCTTTTAAGATAGAAGATGTTTCTATGGTACACCGACTTCATCTCTTCTCTAAGAAGCATGCCCACCCGCCTGTTATGGTACAGTTTCTGTCTCGCAGTACGAAGGAGGCATGGATGTCAGCGTCAAGGAAGAAAAAGGGATCAATGCGATTGAGGTATCAAACTCCCTTCAAGATAGCAAGATATTTATTAACAATCACTTGACACCTCTCAATGAAGCTCTGCTTGGCCGAGCCAGACGACTCCAGAAGCAGAAGAAACTTTTTTACGCCGGGTACTTCAATGGCAAGGTCCTGATTAAGCCGAAGGAAGGAGACGCTGCTTCGAGAGTGTTGGCGTTGGAAGACCTTGACTGTTTCGATGGCTCACTTTAAGTACATTATGTGAGTTATTAGTTTAATTTCTTCAATTAATTAGTTTTTATAACACAAATATTTAATAATTAATAGAGTTATTTACCAATTAATTGTTATTAATCAACTGGTGCATTTTCTTCATGTCCCAAGAAGTGTCAGGGAGTTTCAAATGATATAATTTTGTATTTATCTTCAATTTAAAGAAGTGTCTTTCAGTTAAGTATTTTTCTTAGGTTAAATTCACACTGACAGTTATTTTATTTATCTATTATATTATGTGTTGTTTTTATTAATTTGTACCACCTGAATTTGTGTTCAATAATCAGGTAACATTAAATAAATGAAAATAATCTATTTAATTTCTGGCAATGGGGGACCTAGAATGCTAAACCACTTAATATGGATGAAAATAACCCTCAATTGTGTTTTATTTTTAATCTTTAATTTTATATATCTTTTCTCGAACAACAGTGAAGTTTAGTAAAGTAGTATTAAATAGTTGTGCTTATTGACAATACTATATATTTTTATTTGTAGATTTAAAATTCACTGTTTTTCATGTTTTAATTAACATCTGTAATAAAATTGGGAACTCTATTTGTATAGTACTTTTAATTTAAATGTGCTTATCATATTTAGAAAAATAGTTTTATAAAGTATTCAGAAATATCTTGTTATTTATTTTTTTGCAATTTTTTTGTTTTTTTCGTCATTTTTTTGTCTCAAGGGGAAGTACAGTTATTCCATTGAAGTGAGTCACAGATAAATCATTACAATCTTTTATTATATCATCTTGTGTATATTTAAATTATAGCCAACATTTTCTTAAAACATTTTTGTTTATTATTTGAATATGAACGCATTTTCAATGTTTAATATGTTTTTTCATGTACCAGCTTAGATAAGTATTAGTTTTTACCTGTACTTGTATTAGTATTTAGTAATTTACATTATTCCTCTCAGGCATCTATACTTTAATATTTTTGTGTTAAACAGGTATGTAGGTAATCTATTACTTTTATTTTTACATCATTATTAAACTTTAATTTGTATCATTTTTTAATGCAACAAATATGTATTAATGCTGATTTCAGTTGAGTAATTATTGTAAATTAATATTCATATCATTCACTTCAGCATGGTTGATAAACATGATATGGTGTATTAGAGAAGTAGGCTTAGTGTTTTATTCTGGCATATTGTATTTTACATAATTTACTCATAGTAATGGGCAGGTAGGTTGCGACTATGGTGATGGACCCCACTGGAAAATGATGGCAATACTTTAATTAATAGTTGTTTAGAAATAAGTAGCTTTTATCAGTTTTTTTTTTTTTTTCTAAATTTAATGTTTTCAATAACAATATTAAAATAGTACACTTAAATATTAGGAGCTATTCAAAACACATAGATGAATTCTTAATTTACTTAAATTCATTGACAGTTGAGTTGGATGTAATTGTACTGTCGGAATGTTGGTAATTGTAATTTACGTGAACAAACGACTACCACACAGATTGCACTGGGGGATGTATATGGTATTAATTTACAATTTTCTTACTGCCACAGAGAGTTTGACTTATTAGCACTTTACAGAACTGAAAGATAATATAATTACCTTATAAAACTATTATTACATTTGGTAAATTTAAGCATTACTTCTAGTTCTTTTTCTGATATTTTTAAACTAGCCAGAGTAGTTCCATTGTACAAATGCAATGACGTAACAAATAAAAATAATTTTCGACCCATTTCTTTGTTGAGTGTTCTAGCTAAGATCCTAGAAAAAGTAGTAAGAGAACAATTATTTTTTATATTGAAAGGTATAAAGTATTAACTGAGTGTCAGTATGGATTCCGTGAGGATAAAAATATATCGGATGCCTTATTTGATATTAGTTATAAATTAAACAACGCTCTTTCAAGTAATAAACGGACTATGTTGGTTTTTTTGGATCTCAAAAAGGCATTCGACACAGTGGAGAGAAATAAGCTATTAAATAAATTAGCTAACATTGGAGTGGTAGGAAATGCACTGTCTTCGTTTTCAAGCTATCTCACCAATAGGATGCAATGTGTGTCTATTCGTGGGATGGATAGCGATGTCACTAATGTTGATTGCGGTTAATTCAAGGTAGCACTCTTGGTCCTATTTTGTTCTTAATATATACAAATAACATTTCCAAATTAAATATTGAAGGTAAAATATCACTATTTGCTGATGATACACTAATTCTTTTTGAAGGAAATAACTGGATCGATGTTAGAGGTAAAGCCTTGAATGATCTCATGATAATTAAAAAATTGTTTGATCAAAATTTACTCACCATTAATATCTCTAAAACTAAATTCATGCCAATTTCACTATCTCATTTAACAGATTATAATTTGCCTAATTTAGTAATTCACAGTTGTGGATGTAGCTTAAATTGTAACTGTATTTGTGAGCCGATTGAAAGAGTTAATTACTATAAATATCTGGGAGTTATTTTTGATTTTAGATTAAAGTGGATAGAGCATATAAATTATCTCATTCATAGAGTTTGCAAATATATCTTTGCTTTTAGACAGCTGAGCGATATTTTGGAACCTGCTGAGATTAAGTTGGCCTATTTTGCATATGTTCAGTCTCTTTTATCCTTTGGCATAATTGCCTGGGGGGGGAGCTCATAGCTCTGTAATTCAGCCTCTTACCATTGTCCACAAGGCCATATTAAAAGCTGGATTTAAGAAGAGTATTCGTTACCCTACTGACACTCTGTTCAGAGAATCTGCACTGTTTACAGTCCGACAGCTTTTTATTCATCACCTTCTTTCTTATACATACAAACATTTTCACACAATTTTTTCCAAAAGTACTCATACGTATAGAACCTGCTATTTCAGTAATATTGGTATTAATACTATTCAGTTGACAAAATCATTTTTGAATACAAATTAATTTTATATTTCTCATATCTTATTCCGAAATATCAAATCTAAATATCAGAATTTGACAATTTTTGACTCACCATCTATGCAAATATTTATCAAACGTACCAAAGAATGGCTACTTTCTTTAGAAATGAACGGAGTAGAGACGCTTATCGTGGCCAATTACGGGGGAGATGACCTTGACGCACCCTCCCCTCACCTGTCATTGTTCATTTGACTCAACTAATTTTGCTCTTGTTTCTCGCATTCCCAAGTCTAGTCTCTTTTCCACTTACATATGAGATTTGAACTCATCTGATTTATTCATGTCAAGAAAATATAGTGTTTAAACAACTGAGCCTACGCACAGGCTATCTGCCCATGTAGGCTCATTTCCTGTTATTATTATTTAGCTTAAATAATTTCTATTATATATACATACATGTTCAAATTTAAACTTTATTTATTTTTTAATATTGTGTAGACTAAGCTTATTTTTTTGTAAACTCGTTTCTTAAGCTTTTCAATATTTGTATTATTAATTTGGAAATAAACGTTAATTCATTCATTCAACAAGAAAAATTTAGCAAATGTGTAAATAAAACACAAAGAAATATAAATTCAAATCAAACATAAGTTCAAGGCGTACAAATTTAACATTTATTTATATAGTTCCTTGAAACATGGTTCACAAAGAAAAGGATTGTTTGGACACTTTTCACAGTAAGTCGTAATTTGTGACATGTTCCTGCCTTGTCCAGTCCTTATTCTTGAGATATTGTATGTAGCATATTTTGCAAATCTTCCTTATTCTTCTTTTCTTACTTCATATACCAACTTTAGATGAGGATGTAAGATGGTGGTGACTAATTTACTTTACCTCTGGAATTAATCTGGCCTCTGATATTCCCATTAGAGAAAACACCAATTACTCCTTGTAGTGAGTGATAAATGGTTAAATTCTCCTTCGAGCACCAGAAGGTATTGTCTTAGTGTTCAAATAGGTCTTTTTACGTCTTTTAGACAATAGAGCCAACCAGCTATTGATTACTGTTGTACCAAGAAGTAACTCCTTGTATACCTCTTGTATACCTTATGGTACCACCTTATTGTTTTTCGAACGGCAGTACCACAAGAAGACATTTAGTCAGAAACATCGATTCCTACTTTGACCTTGTCATAATCACAAATGACCAACGGTTTCAGTACAGGTACGACATCACGATCACGAGTACCAGTTTCATCATATTCTGGTCCATGATATGATGACAACATTTTACCTCTCTTTTGTCTTGCAACTTAGTAACTACGATGCCATCTTCATTTCCCAAACACATTATTTGTCCTCTTGGAACCTTTTCACTGAGTTTTTTATTTGGCACATTCTTCTTATTTTTCCTCATAGTTCTAACCAAATGTGTTTTCTTTGGTAGTAAAGAGTTGGCCAACTCCAAAGATGTATAATAATTATCTATAAATAAAATGTGGCCTTTGTTCAAATAGTTTTTCATTAGCTCAAGAACAACTGCTGTTGCAACAGACATATTTTTACTTGTGTTTGTTCCCTTGCCCATATAAAGTTTTACAGAATATGTATACCTGTAATCACACAGTTTGTTTGATCACAACAAACATTTTGTTTGTTTGAACATTTGTACAACAATGTATACATGTTTGAACATTTGTATACCATATTTGTGGGACTTTCCTAGTATGTACTGTCTGAAAACTCATCTTCCGCGGAAAGGTATCATTGTTTCATTCACAACAATTTCTTTGTCTGCATTTTTAGGCTACAGAAGAGTTCATTAAGTTTGTTAAGCAGTGGTAAAATTTTGAAATATGCCTGTCTTGTCTTAGATTTTCGTTGTCATTGAAGTGCCAAAAGAGTAACAACTGGAACCGGTTCATTATCATTACCTTGGGAGCAATAAAGTTCTTACAGGCAAATTTGTTGACCAGTAATCAGACAAGCGTGGCATTGGAACCAAACCCATCCATATTAGAAGGTCTAAAAATTGTTTCATTTCTGTAGTGTCAGTATTCTTCCAGTCATTCAGCCTGCTGTTACGGCTAATTCTTAAACTAGCAAGTACTTGACTAACGTTTTGATTAGTTTGTTCTGTCATAAGTTGTAAAATGTTGTCAGTTAGATATTGTTCATAAAAATTAATTGGTTTGGAGTCATTATGCTCAGTAAAGTTAAATTTAGAATCTGTCGTGAATATGAATTGTTTTATTTACCCTCAAAGTACTTCCAGCTAACATTTCCAGTAACGTTCTGCATAAGAGAACTGTAAGTTGTAGAAAGAGAACTTCTGTTGCTCATATTACCTGTTTCATCTTCAGACGGATCATCAATTTTCATATCTGATACAGGTGCATACTCACTTCCTTCACTTAGTATCAAACTCAAAAACTCTTTATTTACAATATGCATATACATGATACATGAAAAATAGCGGCAATGATCTTAACATAGGAAAATATTACTCAAATACTGTAACTCCTATCCTTCAAAAATTCTTTGAACGAATACAAGGACTTACGTATTAAATAGTTTTAAACTTTTATTTTGAATTTATTTACATCATTTTCTTTCCTCAAAGTAGCTGGTAAACTTCTAAAAAATGTACTCATCCTACACTCATATAACCATTCATATTCGCCTTAAAATACCAACGTTGCGTCGGTGTCTAATACATAAGAATGGAAGAATATGTTGGTTTCTAATTATAAAATTCTAATTTATGATGAGAGAGTATGATGACATCCCTATTTTGGGTTTTGTATGGTTGGAGTTTAGTACTTTCTTGGTTTAATTGGTTTGATTTCATAAAGAGTAATACTGTGTCATGAACATATTGCCCATAAACTGTTGGTATTTTTAAAGTCTTGAAATAACCTCTTGCTGATTGATCAGGTTTTAACTTAAACATTATTATAATGGCTTTCTTTTGCTTTTTTTAAAATTTCATCCACATGTACAGCGAGACAAAGCACCTGCACCTGCAGGATCGCTCTTTAACAACTTCCTGCAACACTTTAACAATACCCCTCCCATTCCAGACCGTGTGGGGAAAGAGGTTGTGTATGTATTAGTATTACAACCAGCGCTGCCCAGCGGAATTCAGTTGTCTCTAATGCCGGCCGAACCGCCTTAATAATAATAATTTTATTGTTGTTTGGCAACAATAAGCATTGACAAAGTCTCTTTAAAGTACAGTAGTCCCTCTATAATCCGGCCCTGCGCCAGTCCGGCCCCCCCAGTAATCCGGCCGGTTCTATCGTATTGATAAAAGAACCAAAACCAGTTCTGGTTCCAGAAAACCAAAGGGGGAGATAGCTTTCATATCAGGAAGGTTTCAGGAGTGAAAAGTGCTGATAAACAGAACAATGAAACGACAAATTCTGATCAAAAGATAAACGAAATAACTTTTTCAGACCGTAAGATAAATAAAATAACTTCCTCAGAAAATATCTGTCCACAGTCGGCCTTTTCCTTATCAGTATTATCAGCACTTGAAAGAACAGATAACATTAGAATTCCAAATGCAGTAAAGAGGAAGATCGTCCTGAGCCCCACACTTGTTTATCCTGACCCTTTCTTATCACTTCCTGCCCGATAAAAACATCTGATGGCAACATTCCATTCTGTTTACAATTCATATCTCATGACAATTATTATGCTTCTAGTTTTATAGTGTATAATAGTTGAAAGGTTTTTATAGTGGGGTAAATATATTAGTTTCTTTGTTTAGATATGTTATTAATATAATGCAAAACATTGCATTAAAAAATGATAGGAAATATAATTGAAAAATACATTTTTATGATAATTTTCTGTTAGCACAAGACAACTCTTAATAATGTTACTATTTTTTTATTTTTATCAATAGTTACATTTTACTTTAACTATTTTTTTCTTTTTTGCAAAGTTTTAAAGGATTAATTTTTTCAATTGTTGTAAGCTTTTTAACTTGTTTTTGATTCATATGCAAGAGTGTTATGTAACACGTTTCAACTGGTGTACCATACTTTTCTTACTTTGAAACTATTGTACATCTGTATTGTAAAAATTGACTTTTTTTAATTACAATATACATTCTATTATGTAATTTAAGCATGTTTTACAATTAAACTCCAGTAATCCGGCTTTTTCACTTATCCAACACATACCTGGTCTGAATTGTGTCGGATTAATGAGGGACTACTGTAAGACATTATGCTAAGTCATAACTAATTATATTAGCAATTATAAATGAGCCTAAATTACAATAATATCCATCCTATGTTGTTTATTGATATAAAAAGATGTAATACTTTTTATATCAATAAACAACAGTTTAAAATAGTAATTACAAACATTAGCTGTGAAGAAGATGAGTGATTTTAGCAAAATAGCTAACCTAAAAACAAGTATAAGAGATGAAATTAGTAAAAAAGCCAATCAACTCTTATTTATGAATAACGCTATAAATAAAATCAATTCAAAAGATAGTTACTATGTATGCTGAAGCTATTTTACTGAGCACGACTAATAATTAACCCAGTATCTCTTTATATAATCACATCATTGGTGCTAGCAAAGCTACAAGAGTTAATGCTGTAATATTGCTGACTGACCTGATTTGGTGGGACGTGAAGGAAGCTTGACAAAGGTGCCATGATTTCCCCTGCTCTCAATCTGTCTCACACACTGTTAATTATAAACATATGAATAATTGTTAATAGTACTAATCAAAGATTAAATGCTTGTACTTATTCTTAATTTTACAATAAAATCAAAAACTATTTAATTCATTTAAAAAATTGTAAACAAGTCTGAATTACCACATTAAAATTACACTAATAATATTCTTATCTTCAGTGCTTACCTTTGTAATATTTTAAATTATTAGTTCAATAATATTTAACATAATTATTAGTTTGACTAATATAAAATAAGTTTTATTCCTTTTATCAAGTTTTCTTTTCATTTATTAAGCTTATCACAAATGCTATACAAGCTAATCACGGTTGCTACCAAATTGATCCATGTAGTTACATCACACAAGAGTTTCTTTTTCAAAAATGTTTGCCTTCACTATATTGGGTTGCCCTTTGAAAACGTGAATCACATAGTAACATTAGAAAGCAAATAGAGTTAACCTCAAGTCAATGTTCATCAGTGGGAGTTAAGTTCGAGAAGTCCTAGCAATAACACGTATCGGATTGTGCTCTTCCATATGTACCTGCCATACATGTACTCAATACATTATAAAAGTTAAGTTAACCTCAAGTCAATGTTCATCAGTGGGAGTTAAGTTCGAGAAGTCCTAGCAATAAGACGTATCAGATTGTGCTCTTCCATTTGTACTTGCCGCTCAATACATTATAAAAGTTAAGTTAACCTCAAGTCAATGTTCATCAGTGGGAGTTAAGTTCGAGAAGTCCTAGCAATAAGACGTATCGGATTGTGCTCTTCCATTTGTACTTGCCACTCAATACATTATAAAAGTTAAGTTAACCTCAAGTCAATGTTCATCAGTGGGAGTTAAGTTCGAGAAGTCCTAGCAATAAGACGTATCAGATTGTGCTCTTCCATATGTACCTGCCATACATGTACTCAATACATTATAAAAGTTAAGTTAACCCTGATATTTGAGTCTCAATCTTTATTAAGCCTATACTTATTCCGATTTATATTACTTGTATTTACAAGTATTTGTATCCAGAGAGAATGTCTTCTACATCTTAGGGGGTTTTAAAGGTGGGGGCATCGTAATGTTGTTCGCTTACACTAAAAAAATTTCTACAACCGGCCCTGATTACCAGTGTCGAACTATAAGGACTGTTGAAGTACTGAGTGTTGAACAATCAAGTTTCTACTGTGCTTGGAAGGTGTTTAATAGCTGATGGAAAGACATTGCAATCGAAAAAAATCTAAAAATGTTTTTGACCAAACCGCTTTTATGTGGAAATATCCACCACATGAACTTCCGCACTGCACTAGAGCTTTCAGGTTGCTTAAAA
Source organism: Stictocephala bisonia (assembly GCA_035578905.1). Lineage (NCBI taxonomy): Eukaryota > Metazoa > Arthropoda > Insecta > Hemiptera > Membracidae > Stictocephala > Stictocephala bisonia. The sequence goes on along the minus strand of JAQJVL010000953.1, from coordinate 1,037 downwards.
ATACAACACGACATAAAGCACATTTTGAACTATCACTCATTGTAGATAAAAAATATTAAAATAAAATCTACATTACTAAGTACTTTTGTCTAAGTGTTTAAATACTGATCGCCCATCACAGAGCTAAATCCAAGTTTCTTCACCATTCAGCACTTGCTTTTAAGATTGAATGAAGACCAGCTAATTCCCCTTGTAAAGAATGCAATGAGCACTCATTAACTATGTGATCCATAATTTGAACCTTTCTAAAACCATTAGCAAGATGATGTTGTTCGTGTTTGCAGCAATCCTTAAGCTGTACGTAGTGGTGCTAAACGAACGATGATTTTGGTAGCTGAATAGTCACTTCTGTGATCTCCCAGCTATGTCAGCTGCCAACATTTCAAACATAAACACACTCAAGTAAAATATTTTTGACTGCAAAATTGGTCTGGTGGTGATAGTGAAAAGATTAGGAACAATCCAGTCTATTGAAAGAAAGAGCAATCATTCGGAAAGAATTAAACAAGAGTTTAGTCACAAAAAAAGGCAAAAACAATAGTTATCAAAACAGCATTGACTATACTTTGAGTGGTCTGATTGAGTACATATATAAATAATTTATATATGTACTCAATTCTTATTAAAAGTTTTAATAAGAATCCTTTAAAAAACTTGGACATGCTTCTATTGAAAACAACAACATAACTTTTAACAATGTACAGGCCTGTGATCCCGCAATATTACACCTAAATATTCAGGGCTTTCTTCATAAGTTTGAAGACCTACAGATTTATGTCAATGATGTCAAAAATAATGTTTCCTTTATTTCCTTAAATGAACACTGGCTCTCTGAAAGTAATATTTCTAAAATTCATAAATTAGACAACTTCGCATTATGTGATTATTTTGCTAGACCTCAAATTGATCGTGGTGGGTCCTGTATTTTAATAAATAAAAAATATTCTGGAAAACCTAGAAAGGATTTAAAACTGTATTCACAACAAAACATATTTGAAGCTTCTTTTGTGGAAATTTCAGCACAAAGAATTCTGCAA